>OU015497.1:31644611-31649611 GCA_907164885.2 Dolomedes plantarius
GAAAGAAAGGACGTGAAAGGAATTGATGAGGTGCTCCGGGAACATGTTGGATATTTTGCTATCTATGGACACAGATATTTTTTCCTCGAAATATTCTCTCTTTCGAAAATATGGGCACTTTCACTAATTGTTGCACTGCAGAGTTCCGGTATGTATAAATAAAATGACCTTTAGAAAAAGTTTTAAGTCGCGACTCGAGAGCAAAAATAAGAAACCGTGTGTGCGTTGTTTTCTTTTCTTAGAAAGGGGAGAATGTCAGAAGTCGAAGTGGCATTAGTTTTTCGGTAAACTTTAACGCGTCACGTTCAAAATAAAGAATATCCAGTGACATATCGCAAGAAAAAAATAATCGTGTGGGGAATAATAAATATTTCTTAGTCTTCACCTGCCCTCCAAACATATATAGTGTGCATGCAGAAAAGTAAATAATTCAAAGATAGCGCTTTATGCCATGAAAGGCTAAATTCGTAAGTTTTAAGGAAATAATAATAAAACTTACATAGATTTTTGGGTTTTTTTTACTTCTGTTGAAAATGATGTTAGAAATTCATAAGTAATCCCTTCTTAAAATGTACAGAAAAATTAAAAATGACGTCTGTAGTTTCTTGTTGGAAAGTATGGTTCATCTGAAGGCCTTACAGCATTACTCGCGGTAGGCTCTCTAACGACAATTCAAAAATATATATATATATATATATATATATATATATATATATATATATATATATATATATATATATATATATATATATATGTATATATATATATATATATATATATGTATATATATATATATATATATATATATATATATATATATATATATATATATATATATATATATGTATGTATATATATATATATATATATATGTATATAGATATATATATATATATATATATATATATATATATATATATATGTATATATATATATATATATGTATGTATATATATATATATATATATATATATATATATATATATATATATATATAATATATATATATATATATATTATATATATATATATATATATATATATATATATATATATATTCTAAGATGACTTTGCTTATGTCTGTTTAAAAAATATATTATTTTCAATGTAAGAAGTACCCAAGATTGTACAATGGTTTATAAAACACTTTTAAAGCATCGGATTGACTTGGGTACTTCTTAAGGCGAATCTACACACAAGCGAATCAGCTCCCCCCATCGCCTCTTGACACATTTTAGTGTATATTAGTGCCCCCCCCCCTAACGTGGGGAAGTAGTTCGTCGCTTTGATCATTCGTCTTAAAAATCGCTCTCCGGGGTGGTCTGAGTACGAATGATCAAAGGCACGAGGGACGCCATAAAACCTCCTCTCGGGGACGGGACAAATAAATCACTGCTTTCCCCTACACTTAGCTCTCTGTTTCCCGAATGTGTGCTCGCAGTGTTACATTGAAAATAATATTTTTTGAAAGTGACATAAGCAAACAAAGTCATCTTGGAGAAAACTGACATAGGAACTTCTTGTACCATGCCACAGATATATATATATATATATATATATATATATATATATATATATATATATATATATATATATATATATATATATATATATATATATATATATTTATTTATTTATTTATTTATTTATTTATTTATTTGGGAGGGAGGAAAGAATGAACTCTCTCGGTGATTATTTAAGTTGTTTTTTTTTCGTTAATGAACAGCGTAGTAAAATTAAAATATCGTGCAAATATAAAAATTCTTACACTTGCAAATTTTTAGGAGAAGCTTTGGTAGCCAGCCGAATATTTTTCTGTGTAGGAAAACAAGCATTTTTATTTAAATATTTACTCTTAAGAATAATCGGTTTGAAAGATTGTGTACTTCCTTTTAACATGAATGCGTAAAAATGACCTTTAAATCACAAAGCAAAGTTTCAAGAGAAAAGACAGAAAATAAATTCTGTTTTTTTTTATTTATTTAAAATGAAAATGAAAGACAGAATATTCGAAGCGGAAATATACCATTGCACTTCAGGCAAATTTTTGAAGTGAAATGGTATAGCTTTCCAGAGTGCGCTATTCATCTAAAATAAATTGCTTGAGGGGATTTTTTATTAATATTTTTCTAGTAGATATTGTCAAGTAATTTACGATGAAATATATTATTAGAAAAACGAGATCTTAGAAACTATCCCTTAATTTCAAATTTATTCAAAATAAGATTAAAAAGTTATCACTGCTGTGGGATTGAATGCAATGAAGCAATCAGTTTAAGTTAGATATTTTTTTTAAAATAAAGCTTTGAGATATTTTGATTTATTAAACTGAGTAAACTAAAATACCATAGTAACAACAATACAAACCAGTACTTATTTAAAGTGGTGAAAGAACAACATATCGAATGTCACAGATATAATACAATCATTTAAGTTATTATTTCCATTTAATTTGAAATTTCATAATGTTATACATATAAAAATTACACAGGGAAGGAGGACATGTATAAAATACAATAATTGTTTTACAACCTAAATTAAAAATTTTGTATTGAGTCAATTTTATTGCAGCTTATAATGGACTATGCGACGGTTACTTATTTTTCCATGCACTTTAAAAACAGCTACCCAGCTCAGGCTGTAAAAGTGTGAAAAAGTGTGAAATTAACATATATATATATATATATATATATATATATATATATATATATATATATACACACATATATATATATAAATATATATATATATATATATATATATTCAATATAGTCAATATATATATATATATATATATATATATATATATATATATATATATATATATATATATATATATATATTTATATATATATATATATAGATATATATATATATATATATATATATATATTTATATATATATATATATATAGATATATATATATATATATATATATATATATATATATATATATATATATATATATATATATATATATATTTGGGAGGGGAGAGAATTAACTCTCATATTATTTAAGTTTTTTCGTTAACGAATTACTTCAGCTGTTTTAGACTAATTTCAGAGATAATTTTGAATTTTAGTGCATCTCCTGATTCGGAAATATACGAAATGAATTTCTTTTTCGCAGTACGCAATTCTTTAATAACTATAATGGGAGTAGAGTAATAGATGTATGTAACTGAATGGTATAATTTATTGGTTTATAACTGAATGGTGAATAATTGTTTTCTAAACGATCAAAACTAAAAATTGTTTTGATCCTTTAGAAAAAAAAAACGAAATTTTGAAAAAAAAATGTTTTCAATTATTTATTTTTAATCATACATAGAATTGTTTGAAAAATCCACTCGCGTTTCTGTCTAAATTAATATGGTGATTATTGACTTTAAATACTCGAGGAAATTCTACAGTATATCCTATCACTTGAATGCACCCAAAACGAGCTCCAAAAACCTTTAATATTAACAAAAATTCATGAAGAAACCAGCTACATTTATCTAGTTACCGACAGTAGAATTTGAAATGAAAGGGTAAAATCCTGAAGTAATGCGATCTATAGCTTCTAAGAATTGACTTCCTCTGCGGTCTGAGAGACCTCAAACCACTAAATATGCCCACATTGTTACGTTATTTATGCCTTTTGAGGTTTCTACTCCCAACCCCACGTTTTGAAAGTTGCATTAATCATCAGGAATGCCTCTGACATTTACGGAGAAAATCTTTCTTCCGCAAGTTAGCGAATGTCATTCACTTTACATCTTTATTGCTAAGAGACCGGTTCTATATCTGACTACGGTGTGTCGCAAGTGTACAAGGTTATGGTTGAGAATGCGTTGGTCTTAGCAATAAAGGAGTATATTTTAATCCTTGCGGTAACAAACCGCAGTGCTAATTATGCTATAGCTTTTCCATTGGGAAATTTTATAAATAAATAGCTGTTTGCCAAAGCGGAGCACTTGTCAATGGAGACATTTGCATTAAATCTGCGAGAATTTTTGGTGCTTTCAATGGGGGGGGGGGCGTACCGAACAGGTGAACCCACAACACCCCCTGGTCCCAGCTCAATTTTGACCAAGCAACCCCAAAGGGACCATATATGGAGGGCTCGTACCTTCCCCCACCCACTGACCTTGTCAAAGGACTTCCCGGTCTACGGATTTAACGTGTCCATATCCGGCCTAGACACGAAGGTATTTAACCCTTCAGTAGTATCCCTGGATCTGTGAGGCCCAGGAGAAAACAGTTTTTGTATTATGTGATATATAGAAACAAGTTAACCAGTTCCCAACTAGAGTACCTTCATATCAAATTCTCTAGAGGGTATTTCTTGATCATACCTTAGTTCTGCTCCTAAATTGAAGGGACAAACAATTCTCAATCAATCAATATATATAAATATATATATATATATATATATATATATATATATATATATATATATATATATATATATATATGTATGTATATGTATATATATATATATATATATATGACACGCGTCTTCTTGACACGTTGATTCCCGCAAAACTTTTCCCCTAAATAATTACCCTAATTAGCAGTCAGCAAACATAGGTCTGTGGTAAAGAAAGACTATTAAATTGCAACTAAGGACTTTATTAACTAATATTACTTAAATTTCAATCCAATCCGTGCCAAGCTTCATCTCTCACTCGCGACGCGCAACCCACGTCCAACTGCGTACAAATCTAATCCTTCTCTCTGCTAAAAACCCTTTGTTTCAAATACGCGTAAAGCCCCGTGAAGTAGGCACCGAAGATTAGGCTTGGGCGTAGTTGACCTGTCAATCAGGTTTGATTCTATCAATAACTCCACGCGGGAATTCCCCTGTTTGAATTGAGAATAATTGGCGCTTGTTTGTTCTCGAAATATGAAAAACAGCGACGTTTAACGTCACGAAAATAATCTACCCTGAAGCCCCCTTTAATTTTCTTAACTATTTTTCCCTGTCTAATTAATGTTTAACCCTTTGAGGGGC
>OU015497.1:31652111-31657111 GCA_907164885.2 Dolomedes plantarius
AAACCACAAGAAAAACATAATTGCCGAACTTGAAATTGTCGAAATCTCCAAGCCTTAAATAGCGCTTTGAAGTGGCACCACTGGCGCGCGTGATGTGCGTCTGCGATGAAATTCTAATCATTTGCATATCTCACCTCCGCTAATGCATGTCGTAAATTTCATGTTATTTGCATGTTTCCTTCAGGGTGTTCCATTTACAGTGGCCAGCAGTGTATATATATACATTTATAAAAAAATCGTAAGGGATATGCATTTTTTTTCGATAATATCCAATCGTCTGCTGCATTAGAAAGAGAAAAAAATATTTTTTTGTCTATTTAGTTGTTACGCACGTGACGATGAATTTATTGAAAGTACCAGAAAAAGAAATCACGTGATCAGCATTTAATAAATTAAATTCTAAAAATTAATCTTTAAAAATTCACCAAAAATCAGGAAATGGAGGTAAAAATTCGAAAAAAATTTCATTTTGAAGGAATTTTTATGATGTCTCTCGTGATATAAATTTTATAACCCTCAATGTATTATTTTAAATGCAAACGTAAAAAAATTTTTAAAAATAGCATAAAAATTTAATTTAAAAAAATCTAAGAAGAATTTTTGAAAAATCTTTCTTAGTGCACCCATACACTATTAGAAGAATCGCCATGCAAAATTTCAGCCCTTTAGGTCCAGCGGTTTGGTCTGTGCGTTGTATGTCAGTCAGTCAGTCAGTGAATGAATGAGTCAGTTACGGAAGTGTTTTATATATATAGATTATATTTATAATAAATACAACGGTCAATGTATGCAATTAATGCCAAAAATATGTATATATTAAATTTATAATAAATACAACGATCAATGGAGGCAACTGATGTAAAAAAAAAAAAAACGAAAAAATATATTTATAAAATATCGTAACGGATATTTTTATAGACAAAATAATGTGGAAGAAAATATTCAAATTAAATCTAATAAAACTTACTAAAGAATATAGTACAGTTAATATAGTATAGTTTGAGGAATATTTCTTTTCCAGATCTGTACTGATTGTCCGGCATCCTCGAGCCCCGCAGCAATGGAAAGCACCGGACCTCGGAAATTAACCTTCGTCTGCGTATTCAGGTATTGCTACGTAGCGACCAGTGTTCAGGTGTTTCAATGGACGATACTCCTACGAGTGGGAGTCCGAGGTGTCAATAGAGGTTACTGTATGTTAATATTTTTTTGGATAATGTCCAATGGTATTCCGCATTAGCAAGAAAAAAATTTTATTTTGTCTATTTCGTTGCTATGCACGTGACGCAAAATTAAAAGAAAAGAAACCACGTGATCAGCATTTAATAAATTAAATTCTAAACATTAATCTTTAAAAATTCCCCAAAAATCAGAAAATGGAGGCAAAGAATCGAAAAGATTTCATTTTAAAGGAATTTTTATGATCTTTCTCGTGATATAAATTTTATTACCCTCGGATTATTATTTTAAATGAAAATTTTAAAGAGTCCAAAAACAGCTTAAAAATTTAATTTAGAAAAATCTAAGAAGAATTTTTCAAAAATCTCTCTTAGTGCACCCCTACACTATAAGAATAATCGCCATGCAAAATTTCAGCCCTTTATGTCCAGCGGTTTGGTCTGTGCGTTATATGTCAGTCAGTCAGTCAGTCAGTCTGTTACGAAACTGTTTTATATATATAGATTATAACTAGAGGAAGGGTAGTATTCAAACTATCCTTCACCTCAGTACAAATATTTGCTCTTTCGAATGCTACGTAAACGAATACAAAAATATATGACTTGGGAATTCATCTCAACAGTAAGTTTCTCTAACATAAATATTGATGTTTAATTAATAGTATTTCCTTCAATGATTATATCTACTATTTTATTTTTTTTTGTTCTTATAATAAATATTTTTAAAGCCCTTTCAAAGGAAGCCTATAACTGAAGATATAAATTTCATTAGTTTTATGTTTCCCAAAGAATTACTGTCGAATAAACTACGTTGACTTCCCAGAACGTTCTAACCTTTTAATTCAATCTAGTCCCAGGCATTGCCATAAAACAATAATTAAAAACGTATACCAAGAATAGAGTAATCGCCAAAGCTTATTTGAGATATTTAATACGTGCTTTTAACTCAAATACACTATCGTCCCGTTAAGCCGCCACTTAGTATTTCGGTTCTTTACAGATGTAAAAGCGCACACAGAGAAATATTAATTCTTTTCACTTCAGTTCCGAGAAAGACGAATGCAGAAATTTCGAAGAAGGATTTCGGGATAAACAGATCCTGTTTGATAAACGAGAATTGTAATTTGAAACGATTACGGTAAATCTTTCCTTGTATCGATCTCGAAATATCACACAGCCGCGCAGGACCGAGGATTTGACTTCAGTTTATTGGTTTGTGTGACCAGAAATGTTTCTCTTTTTTTTTTTGTCTAGTTTGCTTCTTTGCAGATGTTTTTTCCCGATCAGAAAAACAACAGTGGCGCCCGTTTTTATCAGATCCTCTTTTCTAAGATGTGTGGGAGAGACGGAAAGAGGATAGAGAGAAAAAATATTCTCCTTCTATATAAAGATTACAAAAGGAAAAATTACATTTTATACGTAAAAATTTTAATGCATAAAGGAAGACTAATTACCCGTCAAATCACTCAATATTGATACAGTAACCACCGCTTATAGTGATCACTGGTTATAAGAATCAACCGTTTATAAGAATCAATATCGCGAAAACAAAAACAAATGAATTATTTCCATGTTAAAATTTTCGCTTTGAAGAATCAATCCACCGGTTATAAGAATCAGTTTACACTCTTCGCTTTCCTTTCATTTTTCCAAAAAAGCTACTTAAACCCTCAAAAGGCACGTTCTTTCTTTTTTTTTTAAAGAAAGATTGATAAGATGGAATGGAATATAGTCGTAAAATTCACCCCTTTCTTAATTAGACGTAACATAATAGTTTCCCCTTAAACGCTTTACCACAACACTGTCCTATTAGCTTGACCCGGGGGCAACTTTACCCGTCCGAGTAAATCTTCGTCTGAGACTATAAGTATTGAAAGAGATATAAACAGCCTTCTGAAAACTTCATTACGTCAAACTACCGTAGAAAACTTTTTCTTGCTCCCTTCCTGTAGTTGAAATGTTAAAACTGTTAAGCAGGTATGTTGTAACTTGTAACAAATATTGTATTTTTTTCTTCTCTTACTATAATCACGTGTATCTACTTATAGGTCTAAAAATTAAGTTTTATTTTTAAAACTATAAAAAATAATTTTAATAAAAGATAGTTAATGTAAATTAAAGAGTATTTTATGGTAAATCATCTAATATATGTATATATAGGTGTGTGTGTTCCTGTCCAAAAACCTAAATTTCGGTTATAAGAATCAACCGCTTATAAGAATCAAAAACAGTAATAACAAACGTGATTCTTATAAGCGGAAATCACTGTAGTTAAAAAATTTCTGGCTGTCTTCTATATTGCATCAATATAGTGTTTATTTTCAGGCTATCAAATTAAGCATTTTAATGCATCAATCTAGCATGCATGTATTTTATAATACGTATGCTTTCACTATATTCAAAACGCATTAATTTTCATGACGAAAAAAGAATTATTTATTCCTGTTAGCTATGGGAAGCATAGGTGTAGCGTCGGGGGAAGGGGGGGAGAGGGCACGGGGGTGAACGTGCCCCTCTAACTTAACTTGAAATAAATTAAAACGTTAATAGAAGTTCAGTTAAAATCGGAAAATTATAGAAAACTTTTAAGAAAGTTGGTTTTTTTTACCGCTTTTTCAAACTGTGAAACTGAAGATTCCGATTATGTCTTTAGCCTTAACATAGTTTTTAACAATGATATGATCCATAACAAAAATTCGATGCTATATTTTTTTTCTCATTTCATTTATATTATACAAGCATTATTGCCCGGCGTTGCCCGGTGTTGCCCGGGTAGATATATAGATATAAAATTGTTCATGCATTCCATCAAAAAAATACTGGGCTGCACTCCCCGCAAAATAAACACTTCGCCCTCCTCCCCCGTCATTTCCAGACCAACTCTCAAACCACCCCTCAGAACAAACCTCTTTTCCCCCGCGTATCGAATTAGACTGGTTGAGTGAAGGGGCTGTATCCATAATTAAGAGGTGAGCTTAGGGGCTCAAAAATCATTAAAAAATTAATTTTAAAAAAAGTAATTGAGCCCCAAATTTCGTTTTTCCTGATTTAAGTTTCTAGGTTCCTAAACATTAACTGTGCCGAATTTGGTCCCGGTGGGTGAAACAGTTTATGATTCTATAGCGGACAAACAAACAGGCAAGCTCTTTTATATATATAGATTTATTTTTTTCATTGTAAAACTGTTGAATAATGCTCAAACATCAATTCTATTATTATTCAATTTTAAAAAATCCTAATATTTCGTATTTTAAGGACCCTGCGGCAGTCAATGCGCTAAGGAGGGCCCTAACTGAATTCATTTCATGCCCCCCCCCCAAAAAAAAAAAATAAATAGAAGCATGCTACGCCTATGATTGGAAGTGATTATCTTCAGTTAGCAAAGGTTGCTTCTGTTGAAAACATTTTCGGTTGTTGTTCAATTCTTCAAAAAATGCTGAAACTTTTTCTTTCTTTTTCTTCGTTCCAGAACCACATATATCCTTTATTCAAGAAATCGTATCGTTGGACGGTTAATCAAACTAAGTCCTCCTCACATTGTATGTTAACTTACTGATTCGAGCAACCATCTGAATATATTCTGGCAATATACCATGTAGCTATCATGAAAGAAAAGACAAGAATAGAATCTTTTGAATAAATACTTTCTTTAGTCGCTAGAGTAGCCTTGTAGTGGAAGCTTCTTAGATGATCCAAGGTTCGAATCCCGGACTTGGCAGAAAAGGGATGAAGACATTAATTTTAAACAATTATGATTAATAGCAAAACATATTGATATGTAGATTATTATCTAAACATCAAAAAGCTATATTTACCTACCAG
>OU015497.1:31662111-31664611 GCA_907164885.2 Dolomedes plantarius
TTTTACATAGCTAAAACTTTCCCAGCATTCGTCATACATCAATTAGAAAATTTAAAACTTTTCAAAAGGGTTTAAGACAATAAATAGAAAAAGTTAGACATTTAAGTAGAAGTTATATACTATAATAAGATAAAGTGACATAATGTCATAAGATGATCTCTAAAAACTACCTTACTAAAAACAGTAATTATAAATATAAGAAAAAGCACTGAAAATTCCACAATACATTGAAAAATTACACTACCATTATAAAACACCACATTTTATAAAACCATTAAATCTTTAAAATTCAAAACAGCAGACAAAAACTCTATACCTCCAAGTCCAAGTGCCCAAGGACATCCACGCGCCCAAAACAACGCCTCAGTATATCCACCAGAAAGCCAGCCGGATAACCCGCCTGTACAGCCAGTTCAATGAATTTTTTAACTCTTTTATTCATTTCAATCCTAGAATCACACAGTCTATCACAACGAATTATGTAGTTGTTGACTATATTACGTTTAACATTTTGATGTAAAGCTGTATTCCAATTAGATAGACGGTTTATGTTAAAGTCGTATAAATCTTTTTTATCGAATATGCGAAAAGATATTGTTCCATTTGACAAAGTGAGGGTTACATCCAAAAAGTTGATTTCATTTTTGGAGTTTTGTTCGGTCTTAGTTAGTTTTATATTAGCTGGATAAAAAGTAGGAGCAAAGTTACAGTTAACCTCGTGAGCAATGAAAATGTCATCTACGTATCTAAAGAAAGCTATATTTTGTAAAAGTGAAGATTTAGATTCAAAATAAAATAAATATAAATCTGCCAAATAGGACGATGATCCAACCCCCATTGGCAGTCCAAATGTCTGAATATAATAAGTTGTACCATTAAATAAATAATTTTCAAACAATATGATACGAAGTGTATTTTTAAAAAGAGTAAAAGTAATATATTCTTGTAAATCAAACCTGTGAAAAAACTCAATTAGAATTGAAAAAAGAAAAGTAGTGTCTATATTATTGAATAGGTCTACTACGTCATAAGATTCTATTAGTTCTATATCGTTTAAATTTTTGATTTTTGATATTAATTGTAAGCTATTAGTGATTATATTGGATCCAAATTTTTTTATTTTAATGAAAAGATTTTTTAAAACTGGTATTATCAATTTATTAGCATAAGTTATGTAGGTACCGAAACCAACAGTTACTGGTCGAAAGGTAATAGGTTTTTTGTGGAATTTGGGAATTGCAACAAGGTAGGGAAAGGAGAAGGAATAAAGATTTATATTAATTTTTTTATGCAGTTTAACTAAACGTCGTTTCAGAGACAACTCATCAAATGCATATGGTTCGTAAAGTCTATTATTTGAATAAAAATTTTTTACAATTTGAATATAATAATATTTGCAAATAAATGAATAATTAGATGCCACCTTGTCAACATAACTAATTACCAGTTTATTTTGTAGTCCCTTTATAGAGGTCATACTTGGACTATTGAAATATGTTCTAGAACCCTTTAAGGCCAATTCATAACTTTTTAGAAAAGTGATTGAGGTTTTTTGTTTCCATTTTGTAAATGCCTCCAAAGGCAAATTATATTTTAAAGCATTTTTTTCAATGAAGGTGGTGAGGTTCTTATTGAAGGTTATTTCTATGTCTTTAAAACAATTATATCTAAACTTAGTACCCATTTGTATTGCATCACGTAGGTTTTTGTTCGATACTATCTGGACATTACCCGTTATGACATGGTTATGATCTGGATTAATATATTTTGACATTGATTTATGATGACAATCACACTGATAAACTGTGTTTAAGTTTTTTGAATTTAGATTATAATTAAATATTTTACGACTAATTGGTATATTATAAGAGTATGTAACTTTAGGTTGTATTTTACAAGGTAAGTCAGACATAGAATCCTTAAATATTTTATTTATTGGTATGGAATTAAAGGCATTGTTTTTAAATTGTATAACTATGTATTCTGTTTTTATAGGTTGCATTGCTGCAGAAAGATCTATTCCTAATTTTTTAGCTCTAATTTTAAAGGTTTCTAATATTGTAAAATAGTGTTGTAAATATGAAGGTTCGAAGAGGCTTTTATATTTAGGATCTATTACATATTGCCATAGTTTGTTTAACCATCGTTTTTTAATATTGTATATTTTACATTTTATCCAATTAAATTTTACAGAAGTTTCAGACAACAAATCCCTATTTAGTTCTAAAAAAAGGTTTTTTTGTTTTTGTATGTTAAGTTTGTTACTACCATTACCGCGTCGCTGTCTCCGCTTTAGGGAGAATTTTGGATCTACTTGTATTGAGATGTAGTCCTGAGTGTTTAGATAGCCTAAAGTATTTTCGTTTTTCGTTTTACCAAAACATGAAGTATTCAGGCCGAAGGGATAAAGTGTGTTAAATTGCGAGATGTGCATACTCTCCCACCATAAACGAAGTCTATCCTTTGGAACTATGTCCAAAATACTAACTTCGATTGATGT
>OU015497.1:31669611-31712111 GCA_907164885.2 Dolomedes plantarius
ATGCAGTGAGGACATACACATAAATACAAATCAAATTACTTGAATGCATTCCTTTTATTTTAGGCCTTCTCACATTACACAATCATTACTAAAACACCTTATCAAATTACTAAATATGCAAAACTCATTATAAATCATGAACATTATTGGGCCTGTTCTTAACACTTCAAATGTGCTAACTCATTGTTAATTCAAATACATTAAAATTGTCAGACCTCTTCTTTATCACATTTAAACACATATCACTTATTAGACAATCAATTAGTACATTAAAAACAAAGAAATACAATCGCTCACCAGTTTGCTGAGGTATCGAGAATCATAGCATTTTTTGAAGCACGTGGATTTTATATAATCATGTTGATTGATTCCGCCAGAATAGTTTTTCACAAATATAGACTTAGCACTCACGAGAACGAATCTCACATTCCCTATATAACACGAGCGTTCAGTATGTAGTGATATCTGGAACAACACACGAGAATAATTCCATCAGAACACGTGGTTACAAGTTTCGCCGAGAATGCCTTGCGCGGCAATATATGCAGTCATTCCATCAGACTGGCTCATACATAGCACATATTATGGTCGTTCGACTTTCACACGAAAAAAATAGGCAATTGAAGAACTCTGGCACTCACTCGCTTCAGAGTATCCAGACACAATCGCAATCCATCCGTGGAAATAAAATTTTTCACGTATCGGCCATTTACCTCATTTAGTGCAGGTATCAGAATGCCGAGGAGTTATATTAGTATTTCGAGAAAAATCCTTTCGGACATCATTTCACATGCCTCCTCTTATTGTAGATTGTAGCTTCAAATTTTACACAAGCCGGTGTAGCTCCACGCACGAACTCCATTTAGCTGTCCGTCGTGAGCTACTGTCTTCACAATCTAAAAATCGCGGTCTTTATCCACCACCGTTGCCACTCAGTTCCTCTTAACTTTTGCTGGTGCTTGAATCAGGGAATGGTATGCGCCTCGACGCAACGCATTTTCGCAATTGCGATTTGCTCACAAATTGTGAAAGTCCTTGCTTTCACATTTCCTCCCCCGAAGCGAAGAAAAAAAATTTTTTTTTTTGATGGAAGGGAAATTTTTTTTTTTTTTTTTTTTAACAAATTCTCAGAAAAATGTGCACTGGAGTAAGCGATTGTCCGATAACACTTATTACATTACATTTTACAACAAAACATTTTTATTTTGAATTCCTCACTGTGCCAAATATATCTTCAAAGTAAATGTAGTGAGCCATTTCCATCTTTACACTTACGATTATTTTTGTATTTGAGGTTATGTATCTTACTGTTACTTTGATTCATTTTTTTACCTCTCTTTTTATACAATTTCAAGTTACTGACACAAAACTATTCAATATTCTTACATATTATCAACATTTTTTTTTGAAATCTTATCTTTTACACCCTATTTATGCATACATCATTTTTTTTAACCGTCTATCCACACAATCATCCTTTTGATAATTTCTGATTCTTATTTACCTGATTGAAATCAATTTTATCATCTTATCAGTTTTCTTCAATTATTAGCAATCTTAAGTACTTTTTCATTGATCAGCAATTAAAGACATATTTCAAATTTCAATTAACAATTTTCTTCCTAACAAATCTGGACCAGCCAAACAATTTGTTTAAACACCCTAGAAGTTCGCGACGCCTCAAGAATGCTTGAAGAAATTAGCAAAAGAAAAATTAAATTTATCTGTATTTTCTAACTATTAACCTTTAGTTATTTGAATTAGTTGAGTTGTTTGATATTAGATTTTCTCTTAATTTATTTTGTTTGAAAATTTTGCTTACATTTACCTTTATTGTTTTTCATTCGGATCATTTACATTTTCAATCAGATAATTGTCGTTTCTCAATGCTTTTTTTATCACGAAAGGACCTTTGTATTTTTTTTTCAATACATGTGGATTGATGAACTCTTTTACAAATATTTTATCACCAGTTTCAAATATAGGTTTTTTTCTACCTTTAATATATTTAGCATGCTTTTTAAAATACTGGGATTCATTTTCTTGCACTTCTTTTCTTGTATTACTTATTTGTTCATTCATTTTGCTTATATATTTTGAGTATTTTTCAACTTGTTTTGGTTCATCATGGCGGTGTATGGGTAAGTTGATTTCTCTGCCAAAGAATAATTTTGCAGGCGAAAAACCTGTTACACTGTGTTCAGTACCATTATAATGCAACTTGAAAAGATGTATGTTCTGTGACCATTCAAATGTTTCATGTGATAGTGCTGTAATACTGGATTTCATCGTTCTATGTGACCTTTCAACAACTCCATTTGATTGAGGATAGTAAATTGAACAATTTCTAAAATCAATGTTCAGATCACTTAAAAATTTTCTCATGTCATCAGATTTGAAGTTCTGTGCATTATCTGAAATTATTATTTTAGGTATTCCAAATTTTGAAAAGTATTCATTTAAGGTTTTAATTATTGACTGAGATTTTATACATTGCAGGGGAATTGCTTCCAAAAATCTGCTGTAGTGATCTACAATAGTCATGATGAAAAATTTGTTATCACTTGACCTTGGTAATTTACCTACTATGTCAATTGCTAATAATTCACCTGGTGCAAGTGAAGATTTTGGAATCATATTAGTTATTGTATTTGCAGGTTTGGGTTTTGTTGATAGGCAGTTTTCACAATTCTCACAAAAACTTTTTGTATCTAAAAACATACCTTTCCAGAAATATTTTTTGTTTAGTAAGTTGTAAGTTTTTTGAGTACCAAAATGAGGTGCATGTGCAATTTCAATGCAATGTCTAATTAATGTTTTGGGGATAAGAATTTTGTTGGTGATTTGCTTGTTGGTTAACTTTTTACTCTTATAAGCTGTATGCTTAATCATTACTAAATTGTTGTTTTTGTCAATAAAATATTGTTTGTATTTTGGATTGCTGTTATTTATGTTACTAATAATTTCTGCAATAAATTTGTCCTGTTTTTGATGCTTTAATATATTTTCAATAGACAAATCATTGTTTATACCAAAAATATTTATGTTATTTATGAATTTTTCCTCATCAATGGCTCGAGAAAGATAATCAGCAGGATTATTGAAACCAGGGATATGTTGAATATCAAAATCAAACTGCTGTAAATGTAACAGCCATCGTTGAACAACTTCTGGTTGTTTGTCAAGTTGAAGATGATGCGTTAAAGGTTTAGCATCAGTTAAGATGGTGAATTTTTTGCCATAAAAATTTTCATGGAAATGCTGCACTGCTGCAAAAATTGCATAAAGTTCTCTTCTGATGGAAGGATATCTAGTTTGAGCATCAGATAAAGTTTTAGAGTAAAACTCAATAGGATAAAATTTATTTTCAATTTTTTGCATAAGTATACCACATATTGCAATTTTAGAAGCATCAGTTGTTACATAAAAAGGTAGGTTTGGATCAATATTTTTTAAAGTGGGCTTTTCCAAAATAATTTCTTGAAGTTTTTCAAATGCATCCTGACAAGCTGTATTCCAAATAAATGGTACATTTTTTTTAGTTAAATTAATTATTGGACTGGCTATTTCTGCAAATTCATGAATTAGGTGTCTAAAATAATTTAGCATTCCTAGGTAACTTTGTACTTGCTTGACATTTTTGGGAGTTGGAAATTTTGTCACTTTGGCAATATTATCTTCAGAAGGAGAAAAACCATTTTTGTCAATATTAAATCCTAAGTAAGTTATTCTGGCTTTACACAGTTGGACTTTTTTTGGATCAAGAGTTAAATTAAATTTAATGAGATTTTCGAAGACTTTATTCAGATGTGAAATTAGTTCAGGAATGGAGTTAGCAGCAACAATTATGTCGTCAAGAAAATATTGCACAAATTCACCTTTAAGGTGACTTAAACATTTAGAGATTAAAGTGTGAAAGTAAGATGTGCTGTTTTTTGCACCGAATGGGAGACGAGTAGGTTGAAAATTTCCTAACTCAGTACAAAATGCTAATTTATGTTTGTCAGCAGGCTTAAGTTTTAGTTGAAAAAATGCACTTTTTAAATCTAATACACAGTAATATTTTTTACCAGCAACATTTGATATTATCTCAGATATTTTGGGAAGACAAATTTTAAATGACTCAGTTATACTATTAAGAAGTCTATAATCTACTACCATTCTGAATTTAAGTTTGCTTTGGTCATCACCAGGTAACAATTTCTTTTTTACGAATAGGATTGGAAAATTATAGTTAGATGTGGATGTTTCAATAATGCCAGCTTCTAATAATTTTTTAATTTCTTGCTGTGCAAATTCTTTTGCAATATTTGGTATGGGATATGGGCGGGTTTGAATAGGAAAGTTATGCAGTAAATTAAATTCGGGTATTACCCTGTCTGTCGAACCAAGTGTCTGATAAGACTTAGAAAACACTGCACTATTTCTCATTAATAATTCAATCATTTCTTTTTTATCTTTACTTTCTAGATGGTCTAGATCAAAATCATTTTCATTTAACTCTTCTTTTCGCAGTTCTAAGATTTCTGAGAGATTTAAATTATTCACCTGCAATATTTGCTCTTGCATTGGTGACACTATTTTATTTTCATCCCATTTGGTAACTGAACCTAGTTTCATACCCTTTTTTAAATTGATAGTATTATCAGATTGATTTTCTAATATGGAAAAAATATGATTATCCTCTGATACAGTGTGAACAGAGTTGCTGATATTTATGTCACTATTAATTTTAGATGGATTGAATAACACCTGATCATTGGGATTAAAATTTTTTGGCATAGCTAATTTTATTATTTGAAGTTATTAGGTTTGATTGTAATGTTAGATATGGTTTTAACCTGGCTATTGTTAATATTACCATTATCCTTTGTTATATTATTCACTACTTTAGTAGGTGGAGTTTCAGTGAAATTGATTTTGCTATTACCTATTACCAGTTGCTTATTCACTGTGTCTATGAGAATTTTGTTTCTCTGTAGAAAATCATACCCCAATATAATTTGATAGGATGAATTCCAATTAGTTTTGGTGATGAAAAAAGTGTTGGTGAACCAACGGTTGTCTATCTTAAATTTAATATTGGCTGCAGAGGCATATGGTATTGTGGATTTGTCGAGAGTTTGAATTTTAACTGCTCTAGAGATGTAGTCAATTTTGGTAAATTCCTTAATTTCCTCAATTATTCCAGATTGGAGCAAAGTCAAATTAGCACCTGTGTCTATTAACGCAGAAAATTCTTTCTGTCCAAATTTTAATTTTACAATTGGTAAATTTGAGTTGGAGTCTGCATTATTACATGACAATACAACACCTATCTGCTCTTTAGTTGAGTCAGATTTACCTTTATTTTTTTTCTCTTGAATTTTTTTGGTATTGTTGTGCTTTTTTTTGTGGATTCCTACGCATTTTGTTTCTCTATTCATGTGCGTGGAATCCCTTACCCGTTTAAATTTTTTCTACTGTTGTAGTTATTAAATTTTCTACCCCTATTGTATGGGCGAAACTGGGTATTGAATCTACGTCCTCTCTGAAAGTTAGATTTTGTTTTGTGATTTCCTCTTGGATAATACCAACATTGTGTCGTCAAATGATTTTTTTGACAAATGTGGCATGACACTATTGGCAGTGGTTGTTCATATTTAGCTGCTTGCTGAGAAGTTGAAGGAACTGATTCTTGTGATAAATTATTCACTTGTTTTAATTTGTTCACTTCCTCTGCCAGTGATTGAATACATTTATTGGTTTCAATCTGCTGTGCTATGAGCATGTTAAATTCAGTTGATGTTTGAGAAGTCACATTATTTGTTTCAAAATTAGCATAGTCTTCTAAAGCACTTTCTATGTTTTTTGCTTTGCTTACTGCCTCCTCGAATGTTTTTGGGCCAAATTTTTTTAACTCAATTTTGATTTCTGGCCTAACAGCATCTATCAATTTTGAAAGTTTCATGTTCGCTTGAAGTCTTTTTAGTGATGGGTCTATAGAATTGTCTGTATTTATAAATTTTGACGCCTGAATTTCAATTAGTTCTGATAATTCAGCTACAGATTGATTGGGAAGTTGTTTGATTTTATTGAACTTTTCCTGGATTACTTGGAAGTTTTCTTTAATTTTGAATTTATTTAGTAAGATTTTTTCAATTTCACCAAAATCTGAAGTTTTTTGCAGTCTGGGATCATTAATGAAAAAAGATAGTGCTTTGCCCTTAAGATTCAGTTTTACAATTAACATTAATTTTTCTTGTGACCAATTCTCTAGTTTAGCTATTTCTTTTACTTGATTGATAAAGTAGGTTATATTTTCACCTTTTTCACCACTGAATGGTTGAACAGAAGAAGCTAGTGACTGACTAAATATTTTAGTTGCCATATTGAATTTTACACTTATTTACCACAATATATTATCAAACACTAAATACACAATCATAAAAGAATAAAATATTTCAATATTTAAATATAATACCTGAAATTCATCAATACACTAAAATTCATACTGATAGATGGAAATGACACACTATATTTAACTTTTTCAACAAACCAAGTTCTCAACCTAGCATGATATCATATAACACATAGTTAACTTATGCTAACTTAATATTTAATTATGCTTATTTCTTTTGTGACGGCACCAATGATAACAGAAGGGGTGTTAAATTATTGGTGCTAATTATTAGGTTAACTTTAAGATAATAAAAGTCTAAAAGATCGTTGTTCAGAGCTAATTTTCTACCTACTGATTTGAAAAAATATTAACAGAATATTTGATACAACGATCAAAAGCCAAAATGGCGATATGGGGCAAGTTGGCCCATTTAATTCGGCGCATGTTGGCCCGGTGGCCCAAGATGCCCCGCAGTCCAATAGTTTGTTTTTTACATTCATAAGCCTATAAAAGTCAGTAAAATTTTCAATAAATCAGGAGAAGTCTGGATTCAATTTACCAGGTGCAATTGTTGGGCACATCAATCCTCTGATACTGGGGACAAGATATTTTGCGTTTGCATTCATTGTGATGATGCGAAAGATCGATGAAGGCAGTAGTTAAGTTGGACAAAATACCTTTTTTTATATATTTTATACAAAATCAAAATTGCATTTCATATTTTATATGTTTTTTTCATTTCCTTTAGTAATCCGAAAATCAAATCAACTTAGAGGACCAACCAGTCTCGTTCGATGGGGTAGGTTGGCCCAGTGAGCAAGTTGGCCCAGTGATGTCCTGCTGAGCTTCATATAGAAACTATTAATTAATATTTTTCTATATATCTAAAATCAAAACTGAAAACCACGTATAAACAAAACTGAAGATAGATATAGAACTATCACATGAGAACAAAAAGAATCTTATGTCACATGCTCACGTTTAATGATTTAACAACCTCTCAAGAAAGGATATACGGGCCTATAGGTCTAGTCTCAGGCCTTTCGAAAAGAATTCGCTATGGAGAGACGTCAGATATGACGTCAAGATGAGGGCGTTCTCGCAAGCTAGAAGAAAATCGGTAGTCTCAGACCATTTCTCGGAAGCTAAACTCACTTCGTATTTCTCACTTAGCGAGTAAAACTTACCACCAAACTTGAATCGGTGAGAATGTACTTCGCTTTCGAGTTTAAGATGGCCGCCGATTTCGTGTTGATTGTGTTCAAATGAAAGTACGTTCAGCACATTAGGTCCAGCAGTCAGGTCCAGCGGTCTGAGCGGCATCTCTCAGTTAGTCACGGAACTGTTTTATATCTATGTATATAAAAGAGCTCGTCTGTTTGTTTGTCTGCTATAGAATCCTAGACTGTTTCACCGACCTGGACCAAATTCGACTCAGTTAATGTTTAGGACCTATTGCCTCCTAGTTGAGACAACGTAAGAAGAACTTACTAATTTAAAGGTATTTAACTAAAGAAAAACTAATAATACAACTTATCAACACCAAACCATTTTATTTTTCAACTCAACTGCATTCTAAAGAGAAACTATGTATGTAACTGTTGCCACACAATTATTTTTAACAATAATTACAAAAGTAACATTTAAAAATTATAAAAATACTTGAGAGTCAATTTTAAATCAATTATTTACATTTTATGCCGTTACAGACCCGAGAAAGGCACCGCAGCAAAAACGAAATTGGGGCTCAATTAGTTTTTTTTTAATTAATTTTTTAATGATTTTTGTCAGTTTATTGGCCAACAATGTGCGAAAGCAAAATAAAATTGCCGTAGCAGTTGCCATTCTTCATTATACATAAACGTCAATTCGAGTGTCCCGTTAGGTGTCCAGAGGCACGTTAGCGTAATATATCAAGAGATAAATGAAAAATATACCCATGCGGTGACGTCAAACTTTATCTCTTTTGAAGTTTGACGTCCCCGCATGGGTATATTTTTCATTTCTCAGTGATTCATTTTTTAGTGAGAATCACGCTGTGTTTACGTTTTGTTCGGCGGAGTATGCTTTTAGAATTGAAATATCTCTAAAACTATTAAAGTAACAGATTAAGTGTACGCAGAAAAAATTATCAGTTTTTAAAGCTCTTTCCAAATATGTAACATTTATGTACTTTCATGAAGAAAAAAAAAATACATCGATTTCGACATTTTCAAATATGGCCGAATTTCATGATGGAAACCCGGAACACCCGGAAACGTGACGGCGACATACTCCACTGTTACTTTATTTATATAGATAACCTAACATAGTTGAAGATGAAAAGGCCGCGTAGTTATAAGTTACAACTGCTATTCAGAATTAAATTAAAGATTATTTTACGCTTAACTTGAGGGTACAGCAATAAACAGGCAATAAAAATATAACGAATATACGTGCCTTAGACATTGTTCATCAATAATTAATAGTAACTAATATTATGCAAAAAAGGAAAAGAAATGAAAAAATAATTTAAAATTTTAAAAATAGCAAATTTAAAGAAAATTAAAATTTAACAAATAGTAATGTTCAAAATTTAAAATCAAAATTTCATTAAAAATATTTTGAATTTAAACTAAAAAAAATGTTTCAATGAATATGAAAAAGAAAATTATTTTCAAATTTCATAAATTTAATCTTATATAAAAACTTTGCCATTTGTGAGTATCGAACACTCCGTCCTATCAGCACCTCAAGCGATACTGTTTCTTAATTTTTTGCCCCGCGCATAAAGAAAAAGGCTCGCCAACACCCCTGGGCTAGACAAGCCTAGTTGATCTTAGCTTCGTCGACAAGTGTAGTCAGCTTCATTGATCGGTTGATCTCTGCTCGATCATACTGTATAGGAAAATCGCACACTTCTGCTCGTTACATTCTCCTCTCAGGAGCTACTACGTGCATGAGTATTCCATCCTTGAAGACTCCTAGGTATTTTGTTGACCATTGTCGCAAAGTGAATTTTCCACTTTAATATCATGCTTACAGAAGCGGTCTTCTCTATATGAATGTTTTCTTAAATGATCTGTATTTGTAGAAATTAATCAATGAGTTTTTAAATGCCTGTGGATGTTGAGAATTTAAAATTATTTGAAACAGATTCGAATACACAGCTCCAGTAAAGTTTATTAGGCATAAATTCTTCGTTTGAAAGATTTTTCACTTTGAATTATGCATTCGCATCTGTGTATGCGACGTATTGCATCCATATTGTAATAACTGGCACATCAACAAAGGTACTGTGTGGCATGTATTTTCCTGAAATTGGGAAACAAGATGGAGGCTTCTGAGTCAGCCTGGATATTAGGGAACTCTACGTCATAATTAGAGTCTGGCCGTGTTGCTTCTTTCCGTTCTGAGATCAGAGTGTAAGGTTTAATGATTAATTAGCTCCTGTAGAACTTGGGCTGATAAGAGTGCTAACTTAAAAAAAAATTGATAGAGCAAATAAATTATACCGAAAAAATTTCTAATTAATATTAAATTTCAAAATGATCATCCTCTATTTGTTATAAAAATGCGTTTTTCTAACGTTAACATTGAAACACGTAATATTGTAAAACTATGTCTAATCCCATCATGGCATATTATAAAGGATATGATATTTTCTTTGGATTCTATATGTTATTTACTGATTATTTCGAAATGGGAAGTTTGTTGAATATCCGCATTATTAGATTATCAAATATCTCGTGCAGAATTCTCTATATTAAATATTTATATATAAGTCACTTTAGTAAGTTGCAGCATGTTCCTTTATTTCGATCTCTAAAATAAATTTTCAGTCAGACCAATAATTATATTTTAGCTAATAAGGATAGGCGGATAGAGAAATTAAACCATCTCTTTTATATTTTTGAAATAAATTTAATAGCAAATTGTCCTCCAGAGTCTTGTAAAATGGGTTCAGTTTGTGTGGCATTAAACCTAAAACATTTGTTCTAATTTGAAGAAAATTTACAAAATTTTACTTGACATGACAGATACCCCATTGAAATCGTTTTGGCAATATGGTATATGGACAGCTCTGAAATAATAGGATTATGTACATAGAAAAGTTTATCTAGTGACTCTAAAGTTTACATCTGGTATTTTGCTCTTTAACTTCCAAATTTTAATAATTTTGACTCAACTAATGTTTCAATACTATAAGAATTATAGGCCATATTGCAAAAATTACAATATGCAACTCATGTGGGCTCATAGACAAGACTCCTTCACGCCAAACTCCTTAGCCTCTTATCTGCCTAGTCCTTGTAGTGACGAATGCATGCCAGTGCATAGAATATTATGTATCTGCGTTGTGAAAAAAATTCCGAGATTCTTTATCTGTAACTCGACACTCTAAACGGTGTTTGTAACTGTATGTTATGCACAATTTGTGAGTATATAGTACCACAAGTGTTAAGAGAAGCAAAATAAAACCAGCTTTGTTAAAACGGGTTGAGGTTACAGAGACATATTTATTTCTATTTCATTTGAAATGTTCTTTATTAGTTTTAGATGAAAGGTAACGGGTTGATCCAGACTTTATTGCTGCCATCTGTCGACTTAAAAATGAATTTCTTGTTTTCGACTCTACAATCTTACTTTCTCGGAGATAAAACTGCGTTAACTCGGCATTTCAAGAGATTTAAAATTTATATATATATATATGTATATAATAAATAAATAAATATATATATATATATATATATATATATATATATATATATATATATATATACATATACGGTGCTCGATTTCTAGAGATAGAGGTGCCGAAACTGTAACCTTCCGGGATGTGTGTGTGTGTGGGGGGGGGGGTATTCCAAATTATTGGTCTGAAAAAAAAATCTTTGGTTGTGCAAAAATTTTAACATTTTATTTATTTCCAAATTTTATTTTGCAAAACAAGTACGAAAATGTGTTGTAGTAAAGTAATAAAAGTGATTAAGTAAATGTTTTTAGCTATCGTAATTTTTATTCCTAAAGAGAGGTACCGCCGTTCCGGTACGTTCCGCCTCAAATCGAGCCCTGTATATATATATATATATATATATATATATATATATATATATATATATATATATGTGTGTGTGTGTGTGTGTATGTGCGTGTATATACATAAACATATATAAATATACATAAACACACACACACACACACACACACACATATATATATATATATATATATATATATATATATATATATATATATGTATATATATATTCATATATATGTGTATATATATATATGTATACATATATATATGTATATATATATATGTTTATGTATATATAAATATATATATATATATATATATATATATATATATATATATATATATATATATATATATATATATATATATATATATATTCTTTTCGATTAAAAAAGTTATTACTGCTTTCAAAGAATATTATAATTATTTCCGATTCTTGAACTATAACTTGTATGATAGGGTTGACACATTTGTATAATCTCATATAAACCTTCGACAGCGTACTGAAATTAGCCCGAATCCTTCGGTAACTAAGAGTAGCGGTGGTTGAAACAAGCCTCGGGTGTTCTAGTTTTCCGTTGAAACTTAGACAGAACTGTATAGAAGTAAAATATATTATTAACAAAATGGAAAACTTGTCTAAGGCTCATGTACAGAGGTGGCATTAACGTCAGTCCTTCCAAGGGCTTATTACACATTTTTCCCGCGGCAGCTTGTTATTTCGCCGCGCAAAGGAAGAAGCGGAATTCCTCAAAAGATTGTACACAATTTGACGTATCTCGGAATCACGACTTTTCCTCGAAGTTCCCTGTTGTTCAATGTCACGGTCTTTTCCAGCGAGAGAGAGAGAGAGAGAAGCAGATAATTTCCCCAGATTTATCCTCCTAAGTCAGGGACGACTAAAATATAAGGATTTTCCTGGAATCGCACATATATATATATATATATATATATATATACATCCATCCGTTTCGGAATCGCATGCAATGTCAAGGGATACGCGCAAAATCCGACACATCAAGATTTCCTAGCACAAAAGAAAAAGTAACCCGGGGACGACTCCACGATGGCTATCTCCGAGTATTAGCGAGTAATCCGTCTTGTGCCATTCTGTGCGATGTAGTATCTGATGGCGATGGTAAGGGTAATAGGAATGACGTTTAAGCGCAGAAATAAAAGGGGGGAAGAAAAAGGGGGGGTTACAAATTGAACTGGAAACGATGCAATCGGAAAAACGAGGAAAAAGTAACTAATCCCAGCTCCGAGCGGATATGGAATCCAGTACTCATTACGAAAGATGGCTGTCTTTGAAGAGGAAGGGGGTGGGGGGGGGGGGGGCTCCGAATCATCCTTCGGGTAAGGATTAAGATGGTACCAGCGGGCTCTGGGTCTATCATGATCGCGAGAACTGCGGAATAAGCTTTATTTCCGAGAAAAGCTCTCGCCAGGTATTAAGAAATAAAAACTCTCGGGTTTCCAGTGAAAGGTTCAGAAGTCAGTAGAGAAGATAAGGCTCCTGCTATTCCCGTAGTGGGGCGTTTTTTAGTTGAGGTTTTATTTTCAATTAGAACCCACAGCCTTGACAGAATGGGCTTCATTTATCGGCATTTATATATAGACACGGACCTAAAGCACCTGTCCTGTGGTATGACTGCGGTTCATGCTATGGGAAAATGTTATGCAGTCACGAGTTTTTTTTCTTTTTTTTGTAACTTGGAGACTGCGCAGTATGCGGAGAAAAATCCTAAAAGTATTTAATAAATTTTAAAAATATGTTTTGTTAGCTGAAAATTTCTTTAGCCGTCCCAGTAGGATTACAGATATACAAATGATTAATAATTGGCTTTTATTACAGAGGCATTTCTATTAACCTTTTCCTTACGGGGTGAGATATCATGTACCCCAAGATAATGGCCCAAGAATGAATATATATATATATATATATATATATATATATATATATATATATATATATATATATATATATATATATATATATATATATATATATATATGTATATATACATATATGTATATATATATGTATATATATACATATATATATATATATATATATATATATATATATATATATATATATATATATATATATATATATATATATATATGTATATATATGTGTATACATATACATATATGTATATATATACATATATATATACATATATATATATATTCATATACATATATATATATACATATATATATATATATATATATATATATATATATATATATATATATATATATATATATAACAGTTCCGCAACTGACTGACTCACTGACTGACTGATTGACTCACTGACATACAACGCACAGACCAAACCGCTGAACCTTAAGGGCTAAAATTTTGCATGGCGATTCCTCTTATAGTGTAAGGGTGCACTAAGAGAGATTTTTGAAAAATTCTTCTTAGATTTTTTAAAATTAAATTTTTTAAGCTGTTTTTGTAACTTTTTTAAAGTTTGTATTTAAAATAATAATTTGAGTATTTTAAAATAATAATTGAGTATTTTAAAATAATTTTAAAATAATAATTTGAGTTATAAAATTTATATCACGAGAAAGATCATAAAAATTCCTTTAAAAGGAAATCTTTTTCGAATCTTTACCTCCATTTTCTGATTTTTGGTGAATTTTTAAAGATTAATTTTTAGAATTTAATTTATTAAATGCTGATCACGTGGTTTCTTTTCTTTTTATGATACTTTAAATTAATTTATCTTCACGTGTATAACAACGTAATAGACAAAAAAAAAATTTCTTCCTAATGCGGCAGACGATTGGACATTAACCAATAAAATATTAAAATACAGTAAAAGATATGTTCTTCGAACTGTACTATATTAACTGTACTATATTCTTTAGTATGTCCTATTAGATTTAATTTGAACATTTTCTTCTCAATTATTTTGTCTATAAAAATATCCCTCACGATTTTTTTATAAATATATATATTTTTTTTACATCAATTGTATGCATTGATCGTCGTATTGATTATAAATATATATATATATATATATATATATATATATATATATATATATATATTCTTTCTTGGGCCATTATTCTTGGGATACCGCTTAAGGGAAAGTTTAAAATCCTCAGCAGTCGAGGATTGTCGTTTATTTCTTAATCTATTCTTAATCTTTTTACTCATTGATATTGATATTTGCATAAGTAAATGTGTGAATTACATATGCTCGTACTCACGCATGCACATACATGCATGCTCATACATGCTCATTCGTGCTCATACATGCATGAATCCTTTGTATACACATGTATGTGCGAAGAACATCGCCGAAATACACGTATATGCGATTATGTATTCAAAAAATTTCTTTTTCTGCATTATTTTTATACAAAAAAATTGATGTACATATTTAAAAATTACTCAAGATTGAATGCGAACTTTGAATAACTAGCTTTTAATTATTTAGTAGTTGATTTCATAACGGTTAACCCTCGAATATGACGTGAATGAAAAAAGCCCTTATGCATTAGATTACTAATTTATAGTAATTTGGTAATTGATTCTGTACAGTTTGTACAAAAAATATGATTTAAATGAAAATAACGTTTATGCTTTCCGTAACAAATTCTTACAATATTAGGGGGGAATGTCATATTACAGTGTTCCCTCATAGATGGTCTAATACTCAGGACGCTGGCTTAAAGTCTAGAAGCGTATTCCCAATATACAGGGACATTACATATAATTTAAGGATTAATTTTATTATAATTTTAGCAATTTCGTATTTTCTTTTGCAACAGTTCGCGCTAGAAATGCGGTAAAACTGCAATGAGCCATAGTACGTTTAATATTCAAGTTGAAGAATTATGTAATTACGTAGTAATTTTTATTACCGTGTATTATATTGAAAACAATGTTCATAATTTAGGTAACCAAATTTTAGTAATTTTATAATTTATACCATAAATGTTCATGCTAGCATATGATATAGATGCAAACAACGTGTACGCATTTGGTAACTAAATAGTAGAATTTTCAAAATTAGTTGTGTTGCATTTCCCTCCCCCCCCCTCCTAGATTATGATGTAAATTAAAACAACTTGCAAGATATTTTCAACAGATACATTTTGCAATTTTATAATTAAACCCCGCAATTATTTCATTGTACTGTGATATAACGGAAGACAACATTGATGCTTTCGGAAACCAAATTTTTGTAATGTCATATTTAATTTTATAACAGTTCGTGTTAGAATATGGTATGAACGTGAACAACCTTTATGAATTTTCATAACTAGATCTAAGTACTTACATTGATAGTTATTTTATAGTTCGTACTAGGTTATGATATAAACTAAAGCAACTAGCGTAATTCTGATTTGTTATTTCATAATTAACCTCACAATTATTGTCAGTAGAAGGGGATATGAAAAAAATCAATCTGGCTTTGGTAACCAAATTTATGTAATTTGATATTAAATTTTTTTATGATTCGTGCTAGATATGGCATTAATGCAAACAACATTTATCGATTAGGTGATAAAATTTTAAACCTATCCCAAAAATTTATTTTTGTAGTCCAAACAAGTTTACAATAGAACTTAAAACAGTTTCAATGGTTTAGGTAACCAGATTTTTTTTAATTTAATGCTTAATTCTCCAATAATCGCAACAGGAATGTGATTTAAATAAATACAACGTTCGTCATTTGGGGATGAAATTTTTGTTGTTTTTATGCGTAAATTTGTAACCCTTCGAGGTAGAATATGGTAAAAATGTAAATACCATTTTAAGCTTCTGATATTCACTTTTCTTTTTTAAATTTCTTAAAGAAATTTGTAACAGTTCTCACTGCAATATGATATAAAGGTAAAAAAAAAGGTTATGTTATCTTGTGTTATTTGTTGAATATGTGACTTAACTAAGAATTTATTTATTTCTTCTATGGAGCAGAGTATCAGCTTTCAGTTTTCTCTCCAAAGTCCAGTTCTCACTACAATCTATCTCTATATATATATATAACAGTTCCGTAACTGACTGACTAACAGACAACGCACAGACCAAACCGCTGGACCTATAGGGCTGAAATTTTGCATGATGATTCTTTTTAAAGTCTAAGGGTGCACTAAGAGATATTTTTGAAAAATTCTTCTTAGATTTTTCTTAATTAAATTTTTAAGCTTTCTAAACATTCTTTAAATTTTGCATTTAAAATAATAATTGGAGGGTTATAAAATTTATATCACGAGAAATATCATAAAAAGTCCTTTAAAATAAAATCTTTTTCGAATCTTTACCACCCTCTTCTGATTTTTGATGAATTCTTATAGATAAATTTTATGAATTTAATTTATTAAATGCTGATCATGTGGTTTCTTTTCTTTTCTTTAAATTAATTTATCGTCACGTGCATAACAACGAAATAAATTGACAAAAAAAATTTTTTTTTCCTTCTAATGCGGCAGACGATTGGACATTATCCAAAAAAATATTAAAATGCAGTAAAAGAAATGTTCCTCAAACTGTATTATATTAACTGTACTATATTCTTTAGTATGTCCTATTCGATTTACTTTGAATATTTTCATCTACATTAGTTTGTCTTTAAAAATATCCGCTACGATTTCTTTATAAATATATTTTTTTGTTTGTGTTTTTGGCATTAATTGCATACATTGACCGTTATATTTAATTTGAATGTACTCCGTAGCGAAGTACGGGTATTCAGCTAGTATGATATAAATGGAAAAATAAAAAAAATTTATGTTATCTTGTGTTATTTGTTGAAAATGTGTCTCAACTCAGAATTTTTTTATTTCTTCTATAGAGCAGAGTATCAGCTTCCAGTTTTCTCTGCGAAATTAAATAAGTCTCGGAGATATATATATATATATATATATATATAACGTACAGTCGCACAGTTGATAACGTACAGTCCTCCCGAGTTTTATTCCGGCTCATTTTCATCAGATCAATCCTCATATATTTTTGAAACCCACGCGAGACATTAAAATGCTAATTCCTATATGTTCCTATTTATATTCTTTCTTTACAATATTCGAAGCTCATGAATATTTTAATCATATATTTCATACTATCTTTTATCTCTAAAAAGAAAGCAATAAAGAAATTATAAATTTAGCTATCCAAAAGTAAAACACCTTAATATATATATATATATATATATATATATATATATATATATATATATATATATATATATATATATATATATATTAATATAATATATATATATATATATATATATATATATATATATATATATATATATATATCAGTACATGGGTCATGGGGATCGCAGCACGGTAAAAGAGATTATAATAGTGTTCAATAACACCGCTCTTCACTTTATTTACTTTATTCACTATCCCGATACCCCTCATACCATGCTATTATTAAATAATCCTTTCTCTTTTTTTTATCCCCGTAGGTACGCCGAACATCCGACCTTACCACGAATATGCTGTGTCTTCAAACACTCAGCCGCAGATGCCCGCTTCCCCGAATCCCCGAAACACATTCTGTCTGTTTCAATCAGATCCAATTAGCTGAATCTCCCACCGTGTTCCCTGTTCTACTTAATTGTCAAGACGTTCAGAATGCGAGATCTGGCCCCGGCATAAAGGCTTTTTCCACGTCTCTGAGAAAAGCTCTTAGAGCGCTTGTCAATCTGCGCAAGGGGGGGGGGGGGGGTAGGGGGTATGGGCAAACGTTTCTTAAAAACACTCACTCCAGGCGTGTGATGCCTGTTGACTGAACGTAATTATTATTTGTTCGGTTCTGCTTTTTGGCAAGAACTTTGGTATGCTTTCTCGGAATTGGAGAGAACAGCGATTCTTGTTCGGGGAACAATTCGACGGGATTGTCCACACATTGTAGATCTGTTTTTTCGTAACGCGAGCGATGTTGTTGACATTATCGAGAGATTTTTTGTTTTTTGTGTGTTTTTTTTTCTGAGAAAAGTGCTCTGATATTCAATCTTTCTATCATTAAAAATTGAAAACAAAAATCATAAATGCCTCTTTATTTTTGAATGGTGGTCGTTTACCGTTATCATAACTCTTTAGTTACAACATAGATGCTATGGAGACTATTTCAAGATTTGAAAAGGATAATCACAAAAATTTCTATATTTATATAACTAGCAAATATATTTATATATATATATATATATATATATATATATATATATATATATATATATATATATATACATATATATATATATATATATACATATATATATATATATATATTCATATATATATATATACATATATATATTCATATATATATATATATATATACATATATATATATATATATATATATATATATATATATATATATATATATATATATATATATATACATATATACATATATACATATACATATGCATATATATACATATATACATATACATATACATATATACATACATATACATATATACATATATATATATATATATATATATATTGTCCGACCACGGAAACGAGGTCCCTGGAAGCTGTTACGCATGCGCGAGAAAAGCTAGTCTACTTAGAAAATAGGGGAAAACGTCATATTTTCGGATGTGTTTGTTTGTGAAATACGGAATGTATTTCAGACTGCTTTTTGTCCGCAATTTTAAAGTTATTTTTTAAAACTTTATTTTTGATCGAATATGTGAATAATAATTTCAAAATAATAAAAAGAAAGAAGCAAATCTATTTAAAAAATAGGAGTTTTATAGGAGTGGATATTTTCGGATTACATCACAATCAAAATTATCTAAAGCTACGTTTTCGGTGGTTCATTTTTTCTGAAGTTTCCTCGGAGATTCAAATTTTGGAGTTTCTTCACCCTTTGCTTCTCTACGTATTCTTTTTACACTGGACATTGATATCCCGGTCATTTCACTAGCTCTCTTTAGGGATTGCGAAAGTGGAACAATAACATTTCATTCTAGTGCTTCTTTATCACACAATTTAATTACATTGTGTATTATACGTTTACAATCACTACGGAACGGCTTATTCCGAGCAGTTGTGTTGGGTAAAGGATCCATTAATTTCAATATAATAATCAAAATAACAGACGAGGAAAAAGCAAGCAAGCGCAGTTAGTAACCGATTCTAAAGAATGTCGAGAGACTACGAGACTTTTCCCCCTCCTTTCTCAGCAGCCTTACCTACAGAGTGAATAGAATCGTCTTGGCACTATGCCAACCGTGGTTCTTCGTACTGTGGTCGGACTGTATATATATATATATATATATATATATATATATATATATATATATATATATATATATGCATACATACATGCATGAATATTCATCAGTAATTGAATAAAAATGTTGCTTTGAATTTCGCTACAATACTACATAACCGTACTAAAATTATTAAAATTTATGAAACACAGAACTTAAACGTCATATATTGTTCAGTATTGTGCAGAACTGTGGTTTTTATATTTTTATATTTTTACTACAAATTAATTTTGTATAACAATGGATTGTGTCACATTCTATACTTGTACTATAATATTCTCTCTCAGCTACTATGTATGCGTTAGTCTACGTTATAGATTTTGAAATTTTCAATGCCCAAAACAGACGCCGATGATGTACAGTATATTGTCGGCAGTTTTCGTCTGTGTTACACTATATTGTTGATGTTCTTGCAGAAAGGGATGGCAATTTTCTCTACGATAGTTTAGTTGATATTTCCAACTCTAAAAACCTGAGAAATACCTATCTCACCTACCCCGATTTGGATGTTGGCTGATAATATGGGCAACCTTTAAGAGTTTGTGGGATTTAATCCCCGCGGAACTCAATTCATTAGACTCGGGTAAAGAAAGCAAAGAAAGAACTAAAACAGAGAAAGCCAACACTGACCTTTATAGTCGAAGCTCACCGCTTACAGTCGACCTTTACAGTCGACCTTTACAGTCATCTTTACAGTCGAAGCTCTACAACTGTGGGCTTAACTCTACAGCTTTTTATTATTCGCAAACTTTTGTCAATAGTTTTTATTGTTACCTCTGGTGCCTACTGTACAATAATTGTTAAAGTTTAAAAAGAAAAATCACGTAGTCTCTTTTAACGAAACTATCGCGAGTTATTAACTTAGGATTACTTATCGTTGCTTACATCTTTTTTAAAACGCATTTTGGTACTTTTCTGTCTAACTGTTTACTGCTTGCCCAAGCGATACATAGTGGGTATGGCGCGCTGCCAAAATTATAACTCGCGACGACGGACGTCTGAAATTTTGCTTTACCGCGGACCGTTATGGAGGAACGTAATCCTACGTTAAAACGCAGTTACATACAATGCAGTACAATGCAGCTCTACAAACGTTTGCTGTAATCTAAATGCAAATCATAAATCAGGAGTTAGCAAAGAACGAGGCCAAGGTAAATAAATCTGTCTGTACGTGGATCAAATGACTAGCCAAAAGCATGTTTAGTACTAATTTACTTTGCACTTTACGAAACTGTAAAAATGCAGTGCTAATTTTAGCAAGTAGAATTTATTGCCAGTATACGGGTGCAGCGCAACAGGTATTCGTGTCGTTACAATCTTAATGAGACACTTGACTTTCTTTTTACTTAAATAAATCTACACACACAGGCGTTACTTGTGACATGCAAAATGCACACATGTTTGTTTTTCAATCAAAAGGGAGTTTTGTTTCTCATTTTATCTTTGAAGCCCGGTATAAAGGACTTAAGTCAAAAGCAGTGATTTAAATATACCAAGTTATTGGCTTTTATACCAATCACAGAACTATAATTCCGACTTGAGTCTTTTGTTTTGTTCAGAGAAATTTAATTTTGCATACAAAATTGATAGTCTTAAGACTTTTATACTAGTCAAAATATTTTTTCAATACTAACAAATATCTAAAAATCACTATTTTTGACTTAAGGCCTTTACACTGGGCTTCAAAATTATATTCTTTCTAGAAAATTCTGTATTTTTGAAATGAATATTAGCTTGAGTTTTCCATTATTTATGCTCCTTCTCAGAAATAAGAACTACTATTTAAAACTAGAAATATTCAGACATTATCCTTACACCGGAAAAAGTTGTGAAAACCTTGATGTAACACGGTACGAATACGTGATGCATTCGAGTAACAATTGGTAAAGTGACAAATAAAAATCGTATTAACATTTGTTGTTGTAGTTTTGTTGTTCCTAGTAAACTCTGGCCGGAAGTTCCAGACCATAGTCTTCGGTCTGAGTCGTGCGGCTCCGGTTTATAATAGCACCACAGGGGTCGGAGTCCGACTTGACTAGGTGCCACCACAATTTTGACCGACCAACCCCCAGGGACGATATCTGGAGGGATCGTACCCTCCCCACCCACTGATCTCAAAGAAGAGCTTTTCAGTCTAAGGATTTAACGTGCCCATATATGAACTAGACATGAAGATATTCAACGGTGCTTGTCAGAATTCGATCCAAACACTCTCATTACCGAAAGCCGACGCGCTACCGATAGGCTACCTCAGGCCCGTGAACATTTTTCCCTCTACCTTTTACCTCTGCAGATGTAGCTGGGGGAGGGGATGTGCGCTTTCAGTCTGCTGATAATTCTCCTTTCTTACAGCTTTCATTGGCTTTATCTTCCGTTTTAACTGAAAACGATGTCCAAATGGTTCAGTAGGCTACGGAAATAAAGTCGGCGATCCACACATGGTCCACGGGACATGGGTTGAATTCCCTAACCAAAAATATCATAAAACGAAAATTGAGAAAGTTAGGCTCTAAATTAATCTGTAATCAATGAAGGAAGATGATAACTGGAAAAAGGAAGATGATGAAAAAAATTATATTAAAATATTTAGCAATGAAATTGAAACGACGTGATGCCTTGCATTATATGCATGTATTGTATAGTCTCTTTTTCACCACCTGATTTCTCTCTGTTCTCGTCTGTAAGTGTACCTTACCCTACACGGTCGATTGTGTAGTTTTAAATATATCAAAACCAGCATTACAGTATTGTGTATTTTTTTCCTTTTTGGGGTTTTTGCATTATTATCAACAGAAGTGAGAATTATATTCTGAGGACCTTGAGGTAATTGCGGTTTTTACCATGTGTGTATGTGTGTTTGTGTGTGTGTTTGTCAAGTACAAATCATGCAATCGATTTTTAACTAACTTCCCGACTAGATAGACATTTGAAACTTTTAGAATAGCTCAGAACACGATGACAATGCATTTTTTTAAATACTTTTAGCCATCTTAAGCAGAATTAAATTAATCTTCAGTTATTTTCAGTTAATTTTGTTTTGTAGATTAGAGCAGCCATCTATTGGCCGGAACGGGAACGAAAAGTTATAGGCAAGTTAACTTCCAATTAACTTCATTTTCTTTCAAGTTGATGGAATAATTCATCAAAAAAAAATTTTTTTAAGTATTTATTAATACATAGAATTGTCAAGTTTATATGATTCAACAGAAAATTTAAAAACATGGTGTATAAAAAGTTCTTTTTATCTTGTAATTATTATTCACTTTCTAAAGCTTCTGCAGCCCCAGCTGTCGCGAATGTGGCCGATTGAAGTAGGAAGGAAATCTCACAATAATAGTTATCTATTAACTTGATTACTATCCGACGTAACCAAACCGTGAGTGACTGGTGGAAGCTCAACACAAATGCTCCAATCGTGACTTCAGAAGTTGCACAATTACATAAGGATTCAGTTTTCCGTAAATTTTTCAGCACGTAAAACACCAATATAACTTCCCTTTGAAATGTATCAATCTAAAAATTCTTAGATATATATACAGTAATACAGAAGTAACATATAGACATAGTACAGACGTATATAGAAGTAACTAGACAAAACAAAATAATCTATAGAGTTTAATAGCTCACTTCTACCCAGACTTGGGTGTATATAATTTGAAGTAGCACTCTAAATGAATTTCATACAAACACAGATTATACATGAAACAATGTTTATTGAATTCGTTGCACATATAGAATTTGCTTTTTACAGCAATAAGCATACGTACTACTTGTACGGAATATATATATTAACATTCAATAGAAATACACATTTCAATACTCACAAACCAGCAGAGAGTCAAACCAGCAGTACTGCCACGTAAACTTTGGGCCCCCTAAGCACTAGCGCAGGATAATACTGGAGTTGCATACCTCGTAGCTCCCTATCGCTTATCTATCAACCTTAACAAACCTTTTTCATTAAATGACGCTGCATGGTATTTATACTAAGCGTATGCCGAAATTAGCATATCTCAAGCAGCTTCTTTAATTCATTCACTCAAAAGTTCGATTCTTGTGAATCGAATCTTGTGTATACCTTACAAATCTTTAATGAAATTACAGAATTTCTTTTTTTTTTTTATCATTCACTTTCTTCACTCACTGTTTATCTTTATCCTCTAGTGTTTATTTTTACTTTACTTATAGTTTCTAACAAATAACTCGCGAAAAACTGTCATACATTGTTACTCTAAATGATTAAATAAACTTATAAATATTTTATGTGCTCATTTGTTTTAAATGCATACTCAGCAAAAGTTCAAGTCTTGGTAAAACATGTGGGTTGTTTCTCTCTTAAGAGCTTAGAATTTGAAGAGACTACAAACGGAGAGAAGATCCCAAAAATAGATGCTAAGCTTATCTCCGCTTTCAAAAAGGGAATTAAGCAAATATTTACTTTATTCAGTATCAAATAAGAATAGAAATATTATTATACCAAATATATAATAACCCGAAAACTATTTACATTTTTGGTTGCCCGATCAGTTATACGTACGAAATCAGATATATTAGGAAATGAGCGGGCATTCCTCCCAAAATTACTAAGAAATTTTGCAAATACTTCTAAGACCAGTCCCGCATAAATAAATTTTGAAACCGTGTGTCTGTGGGGTAATTATAGATATATAAACATCTGAAGTCATATTGAAACAGAAAAGGAGTTTATTATACTGAGAATTAAGCAGCTTAATTCATTGTTAAGAGGCAGATCATAAGTTGTTCATGTATATATATATATATATATATATATATATTCGGTGTCTAAGTATGTTTATTGTTTAGATCATACCAATCAGAAACAATCCATTGGTTTTTAGACAGTATCTGCACTGCTGATGAAGAGAGGCTGTCTAATACCTTTTTAATACTTATCTTTTCATGTTTTTAGCTCCTGGCTTCAAGTAGTTTTAGAGCTCATACTGGTTTTTCACTTTCAACTTTGTCTTATAAATATATATATATATATATATATATATATATATATATATATATATATATATATATATATATATATATATATATATATATATATATATGTAACATGGGAGACTGACACTGGCCCAATAGATATCGAAATCTCCCATGTCACGGTGAGAAGAAGATATTAATACTACAATTCACTCCATATCAAAACGACGCACTCGGCTTCTTACGGAAAGACTTTATTACGTCTATTCAAGTCAGTTACATGATCAAAAAAGCGTACATGTACGTGATCCCAAACCTTATATAAACTCATCTCGTCATGTGATCGTAGTAGGGTTTAATTGGTTAAAAGTTAAGAAAAGGCGTGACAAATGCGCTACAGCGTTTAATTTTCTGCCCACGCTACGCCAGTTTAGTTTTCATTTAAACAGGCAGCCATTTAATTTTTTCCACTAGAGGCCTTTTAGGACTTAGATTTGAAAACGAAAGTTAGCTCGTACGCCCAAGGGAATTTAGAATAATGTTAGATTTTAAAATGGAATTTAACGCGAATGCCCAAAGGGAATTACCTGTTTCAAGGAATTAAAAAAGGGTTTGTAATTTGGAATAGTAAAGTGAGGAATTAATAGTTTTTAAATGTTAAGATTGTTGAATTAAGAAATTACTAGTTTTTAATATTATATATATATAGATAGATAGATAGATAGATAGATAGATAGATAGATATATACAGGTATCCCTCCTACAGCACGACATCTTACAACACGGTTTCGCTGTAACACGATAAAAAAGTTGGGAAAATTGCGAAAACCTTTCTACAATACTGTACTTTTATAGCACTAGATGGCACGATTTTTGTTTAACACATTTAAAAACTAAATTACCTTAAAATCATGACGGGAAGCAATAACGATCTATAGTGGCTTTACATGAAAATGTATAAACAGATTATAACTTATTCATTTATCACTCTATAAAATTATAAGGCCTAATCTTAGGTGAAAATCTTGAATCATTTCGCCTGAATGCAAACCCATCCGCTGAAAGAAGCCAAAAATTCCAAAACGGAGCTGCAAAATTGTCTATCTCCATATCGTGAATCTACCTCGTAATAACCTCGTAAGAACCGGCAAATAAACCAAAATTACAGATTTATTATTGAGGATAGTAGGTGCAAAAAATGCAAATGTAGGAAAAGGTTCTGAAAGTGAAGGTGATACACGTCGATCAATCGAAAAAACGTTCTCATTTGATTGTACTGAGCAGTGATGAGGAAGAAATTTATTAAATTAAGGTCGCATTAAATGAAAATATTTTTTGTTTCTTTTCGTTTTGTGTTCACATAAATTTATATTTTTAATAAAAATCAAGTTGCTTATATGGAATTAAAAAAATAATGTTTGTTTTTAATAAGTTTTCAGAACGCAGCCCCCCTTTTTTAACTGTCTTTGGGTCTCATATAACACGGATTCACACAACACGGCATTTTCTAGGAACCTATCTACCGTGTTATAGGAGGGTTACCTGTATATATATATATATATATATATATATATATATATATATATATATATATATATATATATAGGGTAACTCTAGGATAGATGGCCATAGTTTTTACATATTGAAATAAAGATTGTTTGAATGCAAACACAAGAAATATTTATGGAAATTTAAAAGTCTTATACATATACTCATCATATTTTGGGCAAAAAATAATTAAAAATTCTCAACAAAAATTGGGAAACATAGTTTGAAATTAAACAGGCAGATGGCCATCCAATACAAGAAAGAAAAAGTGAAGTTAAAATAGCAAAAAAACAACACATTTCATATAGTTAATCATGAAAAACATATAGCAATTTGTAAAGATGCAATTATATCACGGAAAATGAGTCAATAAAGTTCGAATAAACAACATTTGAAGTGTAATTTCAACTCTTCACGTTTCGTAAAATTTTACAACATTTTTGGCAAAGGTCTTGATAGTTTGTACACGTTCTATGGAACCCCTTCAGGCACCTTATGCATTTTATACAGTCATCCTTTTTGGTTGTGGTATTGTATTCTTCTCCACAACCAACACAGTGATCCTCACCAAATTCTATTCCCTCGGAATCTGTAGAATCTGATAATCTATATATATAAAACAGTTCCGTAACTGACTCATTCATTCATTCATTCATTCATTCACTGACTGACTGACATACAACGCACAGACCAAACCGCTGGACCTAAAGAGCTGAAATTTTGCATGGCGATTCTTCTTATAGTGTAGGGGTGCACTAAGAGAGATTTTTGAAAAATTCTTCTTAGATTTTTTTAAATTAAATTTTTAAGCTGTTTTTTTTACTTTTTTTAAGTTTGCATTTAAAATAATAATTTGAGGGTTATAAAATTTATATCACGAGAAAGATCATAAAAATTCCTTTAAAATGAAATCTTTTTCGAATCTTTACCTTCATTTCCTGATTTTTGGTGAATTTTTAAAGATTAATTTTTAGAATTTAATTTATTAAATGCTGATCACGTGACTTCTTTTTCTGGTACTTTAAATAAATTTATCGTCACGTGCATAAAAACTAAATAGACAAAAAATAATTTTTTTTCCGTTGCTAATGCGCAGACGATTGGACATTATCCAAAACAATATTAAAATACAGTAAAAGAAATGTTCTAGAAACTGTACTATATTAACTGTACTATATTCTTTAGTATTCTTTATATTAGATTTAATTTGAATATCTTCTTCTACATTATTTTGTCTATAAAAATATCCCTTACGATTTTTTTTATAAATATATATATATTTTACATCAATTATATACATTGATCGTCGTATTTATTATATATATATTGGCATTAATTGCATACATTCACCGATGTTTTTACTTTGAATGTACTCCGTAGCGAAGTGCGGGTTTTCAGCTAGTTTCAAATGTATTTCATCTTCTTCGCTCCTGGAAGTGTCGTGTTTTTGTTTTTTTTTCACTTGTATGATTAAAACAATGCTTTATATCCAGTTTTTTGGCTAATTCAAAAGCGAGAATTCTCACATCATCTCGAGTAAATGGGAATCCTTGTTTCTTCATTCGTTTAATGAGTTTTACTAATCTTTCTTCGTTTTCTTTTCCAAACATCGGACCAGGACCCATGCTGCCTTTATTGGAATTATTGGTCTTCAATCGGCACTCTAAAGTCTTACGGGGAATGTGAAATGCTACAGACGCTCCTTTTACCGAATATGATCCCGCTTGCACAGCATCTATTGCCTTAGACACATCATTTTGACTCCAGGTCCCTCAGTTTGAATGAGGCTTTCTTATGTATTTATATGTATTCATATGTACTTCTTATGTATTTTATGTATATATTCGTCATCTTGAAAAATTGGAAAAAAACATCGTTCGCCATATTATATTATCATTATTATTATTAAAATATTTATATTAGTTAAAATTGAAACAATTATATCCATTAATATAATTATAAACGTAAAAGTTCTATAATTATTTTAAATATAATTATATTCAGTTAAAATCCTCACTCCGTATAATTTTGAAATATTGATTAAAGGTGGTCATCTCCCCTCGATTTTATGGGACCATCTATCCTGAAATTGAAGGACAGATGACCACCCAATTTAAAGCGTCACTCCGCCATTGTACGTCTTTGTTTTAGACTTAGAAGAAAATATTGTATTATATACGTGCCTTAAAAGACCGTAAAATAAAAAAAAATGTAACGTACGTATTGCAAAACATTCAGACACCTAACTCAACAAAAATATTTATCCACTAAATTACATAAACATTAAAATTTCACTTAATTTTTTTAATCGAAAAACACAGCTGTACCTTCCAATGAATGAACTCGTCGAACATTTCCTACGAAAAAAGTTTAAACTGCCGTGTATGATCAAGTTATGGAAATATTTAGATTGGCAATCTCTCCTAGAGTTACCCTATATATATATATATATATATATATATATATATATATATATATATATATATATACATATATATATATATATATATATATGTATATACATATATATATATATATATATACATATATATATATATATATATATATGTATATACATATATATATATATATACACACACACATATATATATATACATATATATATATATATACATATACACTGAAGTGCCACTGGATAGGAAAGCCTATGCAAATTGTGTGTACTGTGGTTGTTCTGAATTAGTTGTTGGAATTGCCAGTATGGGTAAACTGCCTGATTTAGACGCCTTCGATCGAGGACAAATCGTAGGTGCATGACGCATGGGCCATTCAATTTCCGAAATCGTCAGACAGCTAGGATTTTCAAGGTCGACAGTGTCAAGAGTATACCAATAATACATGGATGGTGGAAAAAAAAACTAGCGATCGGGCAAACTTCAAAGGGCAATTAGCCTTGACAGTGCGTGGTGAGAGACGGCTCAGGCGTATTGTACGTAGCCAGCGAAGCCAAACATTAGCTCAAATTACCACCCAGTTTAATGACGGTGCCAGTCGTACAGTCAGTAAACGGACTGTGCAACGCTCGCTTCACCGTATGGGTTTCGGGAGCCGTCGACCTTCGAGAGTACCATTGCTCTATACTCGCCATCGGGCTGCACGTTTTGCCTGGGCAAGAGAGCACAGAGACTGGAGTGTAGAGGACTGGAAACGAGTAGCATGGAGTGATGAGTCCCGATTCCTACTACTTAACGCCGACGGGAGGCTGAGAATATGGCGTCAGACTCATGAAGCCATGGATCCTGCATGATTTGCTGGGTGATCACCTCCATCCGTTTATTCTGTTCTGTTATCCGCACGGTAATGGAGTTTTCCAGCAAGACAACTGTACCTCTAATAAGTCCCGGTTGGCTACTGGCTGGTTGGATGAGCATTCCTCTGACTTCTCTGTCATGAATTGGCCACCTAGAAGCCCAGAATTAAATCGTATTGAGCATCTTTGGGATGTTTTGGAACAGGGCGTGAAAGGCTATCACACAGCACCAAAGAACCTTACTGAATTATGGACAGCTTTAGCCAATATTTGGCAAGCCATTCCCGTGGAACGTTTCCAGAAACTTGTTGAATCTATGCCTCGTCGTGTGGCAGCCGTTATCAAGGCCAGAGGAGGCCCAACTCGTTACTAGGTAGGTATCCCTAATTCAGTGGCACTTCAGTGTATATACATATACATATAAATATATATATATATATATATATATATATATATATATATATATATATATATATATATATACATATATACACTGGTGTAAGAAATTAAGGGAATTTGCAGACTTAGTCGATTATCTCGAGAACTACTGTACCGATTTTAATGAAATTTGATATGTACATACATTGAGAGAATACAAAACAAATAACCATTCAATAATTGTAATACTCACGCATGATCGTGCGTAACACTCGTTGGAGTCGAAAGGTATGAAACAGCGGTTGCAGAATAAACAAAAAAATAGGTTAATAGATGGGTAAATAGGAGTTATGGTCCCTTCCTACAGATATACAGGTCTCCAAGCGTGATTTCATACTTTAAATAAGGCAGTTTATCATTTCCTGTGGCAATTGGTCCCACTCGTTCAACAACGCTGTTTTCGTTCTCCGGATGGTTCTCGGAGGGGGATTGCGAGTTGCAAATGCTCTCCCCAGATCGTCCCAGACATACTCTATAGGGTTAAGGTTTGGAGATCTGGCTGGCCAATCCATCCGGCAAATATCCTCACCCTCTAGGAATTCGTCGACCAGAAGAGCTCTATGTGGCCTCGCGTTATCGTCCATTAAAATGAACTCAGGGCCAACTGCACCCCTGAAAAGGTGAACATAGGGCTCCAAGACCTCATCCTTATACCTCACACCAATCACAGTGCCTCTTTCAAAGACATGGAGAGGTGTGCGGCCATCCAACATGATGCCTGCCCAGACCATTAAACCTCCTCCGCCATAATGGTTGATTTCGCGGACATTGGAGGGTAGGTAGCGGGTCCCTGGTTCTCTCCATATCAACGTACGGCGAGAATCGGTGTTTAGGCTGAACCGGGACTCATCAGTGAAGAGAACGGTCGCCCATTGATCCATACTCCAATCTTTATGCTCTCTGCACCATGATAAACGGATTCTCCTGTTCGTAGAAGTGAGCGGGACGCAAACAGCAGGTCTTCTTACAAACAACCCCCTCTCATGAAGTCTTTTGGAAACAGTCACCCTTGATACACGGGTTCCTGTGGCTGCATACAAGTCACGAGAGAGCTGAGAAGCTGTAGACCTCCTGTTACGCCTCGCTATAATCGACAAATGGAGATTTTCTCTGGCCGTCGTGGCTCTTGGACGACCTTGCCCAGGCTTTCTCTCGATGGATCCGGTATCCTGGAACTGTTTCCATAAGTCATACACGACGCTGGGCGTTAAATTGAACTCTCTACAAATTTGGACTTGAGATTGGCCTGCTTCTAGCCTTCCCACAATTCGCCACCCGATTCCATAATCTAAACGTTGGTGGTTACTCGTTGTTATTGTTACAATTTGAAATTAACCGATTGCTGCGAAATAACACCTAGAAATTCGCCGAGGTGTGCTAGCGAACGAAATGCGTCTTAACTTACGCGCGCTTATAAAGCCTGTTTCTCTACTGGCTCCGTCTACACACACGTGTACGCTTACGTATTTGACGTACAAGATTTGCATTTTAATCTAGAAGCAGGGGTTTTACATTCATTTCAGTTCTTTTCATGAAATTCGATAAAATATGCAAATTCCCTTAATTTATTTCACCTATAATTTCACCTATTTCACCTTAATTTATTTCACACATATATATATACACTCATGGACAAAAAAATTAGCGCACTAAGAAATAATTGCGGGATCGTAACGAAACTTGCAATGAAGGTACATGTCGGGGATATATGCAAATGATTAGAAATTCAGCCTGATTGCGCTTTACGTATAGCCGGTAGAGGGCGTTGAACATCGTACTCTGTGGAGTATAAAACAGGTAACCAAAGCTTGTTTGAGTGTGCTAAATCATTTACAAAGGAAGAGCTGAGATAGACATGCCATTACGCCGTGTTCGAAGACAAAATAAGCAGTTGTCGCAGTTTGAGAGGGGGAGAATCGTCGGGATGATGGAAGCTGGGTGGTCAGCTAGGCGAGTAGCTCGTCAATTAGGCCGCTCTGATTGTGTTGTGAGGAGGTTTTGGGACCAGTAGACCCGAGAGATGTCACGTACACGAAGACCAGGCTCAGGACGCCCTCGACAGACCAGTCGTCGAGAAGACCGCCACATCGTAAGAAATGAACGCGTACAGCCAACTGCTTCATCGGCCGCCATCCAGGCACAGGTAGCACCTTCACTAGGGGCCTCTGTGTCTTCTCGAACCATACGAAGTCGCCTGGCTGAAGGACAGTTGGTATCGCGGCGCCCATTACGTGTGCTGCCCTTGACGCCCACCTATCGACGCCTCCGTTTGGAGTTTTACCGCACACTAGGAAACTGGACTGCAGCGGAATGGAACCAGGTCGTCTTTAGCGACGAATCCAGATTCAATCTCGGCAGTGATGACAATCGTGTTCGTATGTGGAGAGCCCGTGGTGAACGCTTCAATCCTGCCTTTTCTGTACACCTCCGTTCTTTTGTCCTTTTCTCTGAAATAAATTATCCTTTTTCTTTGATTTTCTTATCATTTACTTATATCAAAGTAGTCATTATGTATGTAAAATTTCGTTTCATTTTGACGACTCTTTCTTGGTGCGCTAATTTTTTTGTCCATGAGTGTATATATATATATACACATATATATATGTATATATACATATATATACATATTATATATGTATAGATATATATATATACATACATATATACATACATATATATATATATATATATATATATATATATATATATATATGATCTCTGCAACTCAAATTGAACGAAAGACATCGTCTGAAAAACGTTCAGTAATGTAAATGGGACGATTAAAAACATATCTTTACAGTTTTCAATTAAATATGTGTTTTGATTTAAAAACGAATTATTATCATCTTTACAAAAAGTTCGGTAATTTAGATTTATTAATAAATGACAGCACATGGTTATTATTCAATAAATAAGATTTAATTTTCCTGCTCGAAAGTTTTATTCATTACTTAATACATGATTAATTATTCAGCTCAGAAGACATGAATTATTAAAGAATACTAAATCAATCATTACATATGGGATGGACAGTTTCAAGATTAAATTCTCTCTCAAGAAGTAACTTTATTCTTTCATTCTATGAACAAAGTTCCATGGAAACAAACGAGTTGCCATATTAAATATGTATTAATAAAATATCACTGAAAACAACAAAAAAAGATAAATTCATTTCTGAGAGGCTAAAAGAAATAATTAGAGATAATTAAAATACTTCTCATACGAAATGTTAAAAGATTTAATAATGGAACCTAAAATAAGACATTCTGTATGAGGTTTATCAAAAAGAGTTGCTACGAGAATTCATATATCATTTGAGCACATATTCCTCTACATACATGATGTTATCAAATTAAAAGTTTTTCTATTATGCATACATCAATATTATATATCATTTTGTAATATAAACTGTTTTCGGCTAAAAAGAGAGCAAAATAAATTTGCTAGAGTAGTTAATACCTAGCATACCAATAATATATTATTTACCCATTAAGTTTTATTTATCTATTAAAATTTGTATTGTTATAACTTCTTTTTTTTCTTTTAACAATAAAACTACAACATGTAATTACACCTAGTTTTGAACGAAGAACCGGTTCAAGATCTGACGTCTGAAAGATAAAAGTACAGGCAGCAAATTATTAATTAAACTAGACACAATATACTTTTCACAGAAAGGCACGTTCATTAAAAATAGTTCCAGAAACTTCAGACAATGACTTTAACTGAATGGTCCAGAATCCATTTGATCTTTTGTTGTTGCATTCTTTTACTGGGAGAACAATTTTTAAGAAAGAGAGTCTGCATTATAGAGATTGTGTTCGAGCTTTCTTTTGGTTTTATGTTTCTATCTGTGAAACAGAATTCGCTCGTTAGGTACTTGATGATAAAGACTGTTCTATTAGTGTGAGTGTTAGAAGTCATCAGACTTTACGGGATCCTTTGATGGCTAAACCCAATGAAATTTTTCTTTACATTTGATATTGTACAGGTTATTAAAAGTTATGTTTTAAACATGGAGTGTCGTTGATCGGGATTCGAACCGAGCACCACAAGATCCAAGGTGAACGCACTACCACTAGGCTGCCTTGGGCCTCAGAAGTGAGATGTATGCTCACGTATTTCGTTACATTATATCCGATGGTATAAAAAAATTTTACGCAGTTTGTCACTCTCGAAAAAAAAATTTTACGCAGTTTGTCACTCTCGAAAAAAAAATTTTGGTCGACCTCGCAGGTCTCAAAATTGCATGTTTAGGTGAGGAGCAGTTTTCTAATTATATTTTTATCGCTACACATTATAAAGTGTCTATCTTTGAAGTCTACTTTCCGTTTCATTTTGGTAGTTAAGTTTAGATCGCGTATATTCAACGATGTTTTATTATATTTTATTTAACTCTTAATCTTGCAACGAGACACATCATTTGTTTTCCCGCTCTGTAAAACATTTAGACGAAAATTGAGAATATTCGAAAAAATTAATGGATTTGCAGAAAATTTTTCTTGTTTCCAAAATTATATTCGATATAAAAGATGGGGAGAAAATGTGTTGTATACCTACTAAAAACTGAAAGCCGTCAATTTGACGGCAATACAGAAAACAGGCAGAAATCTTTAAAATAATACGGGAAAAATGTTAGTTACTTTTCGCCTCTTCCACCTTTTACAAATAACTGAAATATTGACTCTTCGAAAATATTGTTGTTGAAAAATAAGGACTGCACAAACCATGCATATATTTTTCCAGATAAACCATACCAGATTGTCAGCTCTGCATACCTGCATGAAAATATATCTAAACATATACTAATTTAGTATATATTGATATGAAATAGTTCAAAATTTAAAGTACACTGCTGGCCACTGTAAATGCAACACCCTGAAGGAAACAAGCAAATAACATGAAATTTACAACATGCATTAGCGGAAGCAAGATATGCAAATGATTAGAATTTCACAGACACACATCACGCAGACACACATCACGCGCGCCTGTGGCGCCACTTCAAAGCGCTATTTAAGGCTTGGAGATTTCGACGATTTCAAGTTCGGCAATTGTGTTTTTCTTGTGGTTTTTTCAAAAAAAACTATCAATTATGCCTCGTCGAAAACAGCGATCATCTTTTGATCAAGTATCCGAGTTCGACAGAGGAAGGATAGTGGCCTACCGAGATTGTGGATTATCTTTCAGGGAAATCGGTAGTCGTATTGGACGAAACCAAACAACTGTAATGCTGATATGTTATCGTTGGATGCAGGAGGGTACGACGGACCGTCGTGTCCGATCGCATCCACCTCAGCGCACCACTTTACATGATGACAGGCAAATTGTGCGCATGGCAGTGACGGATCGCTCAGTCACATCATGAACCATAGCACAGCACATGCAGTCTGTATCATCCAGTGTCTGCGCGTACCATTCGACGCCGTTTACAGCAGAGTGGTCTGTCCACAAGACGTCCATTGCTTTGTCTACTCTTGAAGCAGATCCACAGACGTCTCCGCCGCCAATGGTGCGATGACAGAAGGATGTGGACGGCAGAATGGAATGAAATTGTCTTTACTGACGAGTCACGCTTCTGTCTGCAACACCACAATGGTCGCATTCGAGTCTGGAGACACCGTGAAGAGAGGATGCTGAACAGCTGCGTTATGCACCGTCACACTGGTCCTGCACCGGTTATTATGGTATGGGGCGGTATTGGATATCACTATCGCACACCTCTAGTACGCATTGCCGGTACTTTAAACAGCCAGAGCTACATCTCCGAGGTGTTGGAGCCAGTTGTCCTTCCTTACCTTCAGGGCTTGCCCACAGCCATATTTCAACAGGATAATGCGCGACCACACGTGGCACGCATTGTCCAACGGTTCTTCGTCAATCGCCAGATTGAATTGCTTCCCTGGCCGCCTCGCTATCCGGATCTTTCGCCGATAGAAAACATGTGGTCCATGGTTGCTCTACGATTGAGCCAGATTCCATCCCCAGCTGCCACAGCAGATCAACTTTGGCAACGTGTGGAAGCTGCTTGTTCTGCTGTACCCCACGAACTCATCCAAAGTCTCTTTGAATCAACGCCGAGGCGTGTGGCAGCGGTGATCTCCAACAATGGCGGCTACTCTGGCTACAGATTTTGGCAGGAACCACACTTCACAGAAGTCTATAAATTTAATCATTTGATAGTTGGTCAACATGTTATCTACAAAATAAATTTTGTTGTGATATCTCTTGTCTTTCTTGGTGTTGCAGTTTGGGTGGCCAGCAGTGTATTTAACCATTAAAAAAATTAATATTTTAAATTCTTGATTTTATTTTTAACCGTCAAAATGACGGAGTTCAGTCTTTTTATTTTTAGTAAGAAAAAAATTTCCGTGTTCCTAGAGTTAAAGATTTAAAAGTTTAGTAAACTTCACTGTAAAAGTGAAATTTGAAATGTAAGAAAAAGGAAACTTTGGACCAAAGTTTAATTAGTTATTTTATTTATAAGTTGGATGAATTACAAATGTATACTTTCAACGATACTGATATTTTCATTGAAGATACAAGAAAAATTCAAAATAATCACTGTAAAAAATTAATTAAACATGCATTTGCAATTTATAAATTGTCTTACATCTGCACAACATTCTTTACTTTGCCCAAGTCGACAAGGAAGACGGCGAAATTTAATGAAAAAGTAATTCAATACGAGTTTAAGATATCCTAAGACATAAAGAACATTAAAAACTGTCTCATTTGGTTGTTTTAAAATCCTTAGCTGAGCTTTCTGTTACGCTAGCTTTCGAACGACAAAATGCTTATTTAAATTAATGAAAAGAAAATATTTCTTTAAACAAGCTTTAGGAAGAAAGACACGCTTATAAGATTGTCTATCGTTCAAAAGAATAGCAACAGGAAATCTCTGCTTCATTTCTCAGAATGACTGAATAAGAATAAAACAGCAATACATCGTTTTAGTAGATAAAGACAAAAAAATTCAGCGTAAGGAATGAAGTAAATTAAGTAAATCAGACATAATTCTAACAAAGAATTTTTTTTCGCTTATGCCTTCAAGAAGAAACAGACTGCTGTTGAAAGGCGAGTCTGTGGCTGTCTTCTGCAATTGCCTTTTAAAATTAAAATGTTTTCCTTGAAACTCTTTCAGTTAAGTTGCTAAATTTTAAACTATGAAATGTAATTACACCTTGAAACGCTTTGTAGGGTAGCTCGTTTAATCCTAGAAAATTTTCTCTAAAACCTAGATTTAGGAAGTTGAAAAGTCACTAAAATCTTCCCAAGAAATTGTCTAGCTTCTGTTTTTATGGGCGAGAGGGAATACAAACTTCTATGCTCACGACTGAAATAAAGATTCTTTTATAATTTAAAGTTTTTTGCCCACATACTATTAATATTTGCATGCTTTGTTTGTTATGGAAAATATAATTTACGAGTTCCAGTTTTTTAAGGGACATATATGAAACTTCTCCCTCATACTTACATACCTTGAGCATCAGTCCACGTTGCAGACCTTTTTCCTCTATGCTAAGCTACGGAGAATTTACCTCTCATTTATCTAATGTCGAATATATATATATATATATATATATATACAGTAACCACCACTTATAGTGATCAGTGGTTATAAGAATCAATATCGCAAATGCAAAAACAAATGTATTATTTCCATGTTAAAATTTTCGCTTTAAAGAATCAATCAACCGGTTTTAAGAATCAGTTTACACTCTTCGCTTTCCTTTCATTGTTCCAAAAAAGCCACTTAAACCCTCAAAAGGTACGAAGTTCTTTCTTTATTCTTTTTGAAAGAAAGAATGATAAGATGGGATGGAATGCAGTCGTAAAATGCATCCCTTTCTTTGTTAGACATAACATAATAGTTTCCCCTTAAACGCTTTAGCTGAACACTGTCCTATTAGCTTGACCCAGGGGCATCCTAATCGTGCGGATCCGATTTTACTTTTCTCCACTGACAGACAAAGACAGGGACTATTTTTCCCACCTCCCACATCCTGGTTGCGGCTTCCTGAACCCTGAAACACATAAATCCTCGGGGAAGTGCCCACAATCACTTAGGAAAACGTGACATTATTAGATTCGGCATGTTACCAAACCGTGAAACGTAAGCTAGATGGTGAATCTTGGTCTGAGACTATTGGTATTGAAAGAAGTATAAACAGCCTCCTGAAAACTTCATTACGTCAAACTACCATAGAAAACTTTTTCTTGCACCCTTCCTGTAGTTGAAATATTAAACTGTTAAGCAGATATGTTGTAACAAATATTGGATTTTTTTCTTCTCTTACCATAATCATGTGTATCTACTTATAGGTCTAGAAATTAAGTTGTATTTTTAAAATTATAAAAATAATTTTAATAAAAGATAATTAACGTAAATTAAAGAGTATTTTATAGTAAATTATCTAATATATGTATATATAGGTGTGTGTGTTCCTGTCCAAAAACCTAAATTTCGGCTATAAGAATCAACCGCTTATAAGAATCAAAAACAGTAATAACAAACGTGTGTGTGTGTGTGTGTGTAAATATATTCCTTGACCGACATGTAACATCAGGTCAAGTCCCGAAGGCTATGGGCGATGAAGGTGCTGCTCCGGTTTTTAATAGCACCTCAAGGGTCGGAGTCCGACTTGGCTAAATGACCGGTCCCGTAATTTTGAACCGAGTTAAGTGACGAGACCGGAACACTTGACCCCGCACCTCCAGAGGTAAATTTGAGAACTTGGAGGACATTGTAGCCACGCCCTATTTTACGTGCCCCGGCCACCATTAGTGAACACGGCGGTAGATTTGCAGCGATGAGCATCGAACCAGGGAAGTTCAGATCACTGGCCCGCTGCTCTTGCCAACCGGGCTACCGCGCCCGTAATAACAAACGTGATTCTTATAAGCGGAAATCACTGTATATATATATATATATATATATATATATATATATATATATATATATATATATATATATACATATATATATATATATATATATATATATATATATATATATATATATATATATATATATATATATATATATATATATATATATATATATACATATATATATACATATATATATATATATATATATATATATATATATATATATATATATATATATATATATATATATATATATATATATATATACAGTGGAATCTCGATCTATCGTTTTTCAAGGGACCGACTGAACTGAACGATAAATGCAGAAAAACGATAGATGCAGGAACATAATGAAGCAATATGATCGTCGGTACTGGGTGAAATAAACGACACATACGGGAGAAAGAGATGATTCGGAGAACGATCGATCGAGATTCCACTGTATATATATCACGGGTGTGTCAGAAATTCGTGCAAAGTTAAAAAATTAATAATGAAAGAAATAATGCTCGGAAAAATTTTCTGTTTGCGCGAATAGGATCAGAGGGACATTGGATTTTTTTTCCGTGTAAAAACAAAATGTTTCCAAAAGTAACCGAAAGAGTGAGCTTTTGCGTGACCACGTTAAGTCTGCATTGCAGGAAAGACATGCGCTACCTGTTGTCACGTTCATGCAGGATGGTGCCCCGCCCCACATTTCACGCGATATCAAGACGTTCCTGTTGGAATCTTTCACAGAAGTTCTATAAGTCACGGTTGTAAGGCTCAGTGGCCCTCACGATCACCAGACTTGACTCCGGCAAATATTTAGTTGGTGGGATACTTAAAGTTTCATGTGTACCGGGGCTCCCCAACCACTTTGGTGGAATTGAAAAATGTCATTCGACAGACAGTCGTTGCCATCGATGGTACAATCCGCTGTAATGGGCTTATTGACGCGCCTCACTTGCCTATTACTTTGTGCTGGTAGTAATGTTTAACATCTGTTGGTTTAAAATAAATGCGCAGTCTCATGTTATTGAGATCCGTTTGATTTTCTGTTTGAGTTTGTCTGATTTGCATAAAACGACTCAGTATGACGTGTGAGCGCCCTCTTTCGGTTACTTTTGGATTTTTATTTATTTTTATTATTATTTTTTTAACATGGAAAAAAAATTCCAATGTCCCTCTGATCTTATTGGCGCAAATATGATCAGAGAACAGATACAGACGAATTTATGACGCACCCGGTCGGTATATATATATATATATATATATATATATATATATATATATATATATATATATATATATATATATATATATATATATATATATATATATATATATATATATATATATATAAGAATAAGATGAAAGAGAAAACCAGTAATAGCTCTAAAGCTACAAGCAGCCAGGAACATCCAACATGTAAAGATAAGAATGAATACGGTTTTTGACAGCATTTCTTCATCAGCGGTGTCAATACTGTCTAAAAACCAATGGATTGTTTCTGATGAGTATGATCTATTAAATAAACACACTCAGACACCGTACAATCCATTATTAACAGAAGAATTGAATAATAAATGAATTTGTATTAAAGTACTTAACCAAACACCAAGCCTGGCGCTAATCAGAGTGGAAGTTAAGAACTTGTAACCGCAAGATGACTGACGTCATAACTTGCAACCATTGAGGTAGTGGATACTTAGTAACATACTTACTAAGGTAACTTATTTTAAGAATATTATTCCATTATTTATTTAGTTTTATTATTGTTACTACTATAAGTTAATTATTTTTTATTATTCTTATGTTTTATTTTTGTTTTTAGTAGTTATTATTTTTATTTTATTTTAACCTATTTATGTTTAACTTATTAATGCAACAGAACAAACTAATCATTAAAACAAAAACAACCAATTATGTTTTTGGATAGACTAACTGGGTAATTATTACTAGTTAGCACAGCTTTTAAGTCTATAATATGCTTAATCCTATTGTCTTTAGAACATAGCCTATTTATACGAACTAACTGATTTACAATAATGTTATTAAAAACAGATTTATGTAAACAGGTTAGATAATTTTGAAATTTAACAATATTAAAATTATATTCAGATCTTTTGTCATATAAGTCATAAGTTAATTTATTTTTAGTACTTAATTTAATATTGATATCTAGAAAGTTTACATTAATATTATCATGGCTACTTTTAATTAGTTCCAAATTAGGAGGGTAAAAATTTAAGTCTATAGGGTTATTACTTTTATTTATTACTATTATATCATCTATATATCTAAATATATTGTAATTGCTATTTTCGATATTATTAATTTCAAAATAATATAAGTATAAATTAGCTAGCATACTTGAAGCATTACCACCTTGTGGTACACCTTTGGACTGTAAGTATATATTATTATTATGAACTATGTAATTATGTTTAGTATATATTATTATTATAGTTATTATGTTTAGTATATATTATTAAGTTATTAAGTATTATAATTTAGTTATATTATTATGTTTAGTATATATTATTAAGTATATATTATTATTATGAACTATGTCTATGTAATTATATATATATATATATATATATATATATATGTATATATATATATATATATATATATATATATATATATATATATGTATATATATATATATATATATATATATATATATATATATATATATACATATGTATGTATATATATATATATATATATATATATATATATATATATATATATATATATATATATATATATATATATACATATATATATATATGTATATATATATATATTTATATACATATATATATGTGTGTGTGTGTGTGTATAAGTGAGCACTTTTAGACTATTTTTTCCATAATATATATGCATATATAGAGAGAGGGGGAGATACATAAAAGTGAAAATAGTTTTAGATAGGAGAATCCATTGAAACATTTTATTAGCATGATCTCTCTTTCATTGACATAAAAAGCTCCAGTTCACTGAAAGATGTATTTCTGATATATAGCGTAAACAGTAAATGTTCACTCTCCAAAAAAATTTTCTTGAAAATGCATAATTAACACAAATAAACCCAATCGGAGCAACCATATTACTTGACAGACTCATAGCTTCAAACCTAAAAAAAAATTTAAAAATTAAAAAAAAAACACTTACATGAGACCCCAATCAGGAATATTAAGCTAAATTTACCATTACACTGGAGAAAGGAACTGAGCAACTACAATGCTTTCAAGAAATAAATGAAATATATATTATAAAATGAATTTTTTGTTATAAAGTCAAGAGCTAATATTAGATAGTAAGTCAAATAAAGTATATCAAAAGTATAACAAAAGTGTTGCTGCTACCAAACAAAAGCTACCAATTATACTAATAATTAACTGGTTTGAATATATATTTTAGCTATTCACTATTTCTCATTTTAAAGTTTTCTCAAAGCAAAGATTAATATTAGTAATTGCAATGCAGTCACCTGGAAAACATTTCAATCATTTTAATTAGCGGCGCGAGGAGAATTCTTCAAAATACTACTTTTTATATAAAGATAAATAGTGGCTTCCTCATTTTTATGCACTGACTTTTCAGCTTGCCCGGCTGTTTATTTTCAAGTTTATGAAGACTTGCTAAATCTTTTTTTCCCTGGCATCTTAGCAAGAAAGTAAAGAAGTTGATGTTTGCATAATTTACCGCCTGAAGAATTCCTTT
>OU015497.1:31717111-31739611 GCA_907164885.2 Dolomedes plantarius
TGCACATATAGAATTTGCTTTTACAGCAATAAGCGTGCGTACTACTTGTACGGAATATATATATTAACATTCAGTAGAAATACACATTTCAAATACTCACAAACCAGCAGAGAGTCAAACCAGCAGTACTGCCACGTAAACTTTGGGCCTTCTAAGCACTAGCGCAGGATAACACCTGGAGCTACTTACCCCGTACCTCCCTCTCGCTTATCTATCAACCTTAACAACCTTCTTCAACCCTAACCACCTTTTTTTATTAATGACGCTGCATGGTATTTATACTAAGCGCGTATGCCGAAATTAGCATATCTCAAGCAGATTCTTTAATTCATTCACTCAAAAGTTCGATTCTTGTGAATCGAATCTTGTGTACACCTTACAAATTTTTTTCTAAAAGAAAAACCTTTTACGCTTGTCATACAGCGTTGTCACAGTGCGACGGCATAATGTCGTCACAATGTAACTTCGTAATAAATGGTCCTTAACTACACTGCTGGCCACTGTAAATGCAACACCCTGAAGGAAACATGCAAATAACATGAAATTTACAACATGCATTAGCGGAGGTGAGATATGCAAATGATTAGAATTTCAGCGCAGAAGCACATCACGCGCGCCTGTGGCGCCACTTCAAAGCGCTATTTAAGGCTTGGAGATTTCGACGATTTCAAGTTCGGCAATTGTGTTTTTCTTGTGGTTTTTTCAAAAAAATGATCAATTATGCCTCGTCGAAAACAGCGATCATCTTTTGATCAAGTATCCGAGTTCGACAGGGCAAGGATAGTGGCCTACCGAGATTGTGGATTATCTTTCAGGGAAATCGGTAGTCATGTTGGACGAAACCAAACAACTGTAATGCGGATATGTGATCGTTGGATGCAGGAGGGTACGACGGACCGGCGTGTTCGATCGCATCCACCTCAGCGCACCACTTCGCGTGATGACAGGCAAATTTTGCGCATGGCAGTGACGGATCGCTCAGTCACATCACGGACCATAGCACAGCACATGCAGTCTGTAACGTATCATCCAGTGTCTGCACGTACCATTCGACGCCGTTTACAGCAGAGTGGTCTGTCCGCAAGACGTTCATTGCTTTGTCTACCCTTGACGCAGAACCACAGACGTCTCCGCCGCCAATGGTGCGATGACAGAAGTAAGTGGACAGCAGAATGGAATGAAATTGTCTTTACTGACGAGTCACGCTTCTGTCTGCAACACCACGATGGTCGCAATCGAGTCTGGAGACACCGTGAAGAGAGGATGCTGAACAGCTGCGTTATGCACCGCCACACTTGTCCTGCACCGGGTATTATGGTATGGGGCGGTATTGGATATCACTCTCGCACACCTCTAGTACGCATTGCCGGTACTTTAAACAGCCAGCGCTACATCTCCGAGGTGTTGGAGCCAGTTGTCCTTCCTGACCTTCAGGGCTTGCCCACAGCCGTACTTCAACAGGATAATGCGCGACCACACGTGGCACGCATTGTCCAACGGTTCTTCGTCAATCGCCAGATTGAATTGCTTCCTTGGCCGCCTCGCTCTCCGGATCTTCCGCCGATAGAAAACATGTGTTCCATGGTTGCTCTACGATTGAGCCAGATTCCATCCCCAGCTGCCACAGCAGATCAACTTTGGCAACGTGTGGAAGCTGCTTGGTCTGCTGTACCCCAAGAACTCATCCAAAGTCTCTTTGAATCAATGCCGAGGCGTTTGGCAGCGATGATCTCCAACAATGGCGGCTACTCCGGCTACTGATTTTGGCAGGAACCACACTTCACAGAAGTCTATAAATTTAATCATTTGATACTTGGTCAACATGTTATCTACAAAATAAATTTTGTTGTGATATCTCTTGTCTTTCTTGGTGTTGCAATTTGGGTGGCCAGCAGTGTAGCTAAAACGGACACTTCTAAAATGTTCCCTCGTCACTATCCCACTGTATATTACGTTTTCCTGACGTCACAATTTTAGCGCGTAATTTGTGCAGTGGTGGATCCTAGCACAGGCACAAGAAGAGCGTTCTTGGATCCTCCAAAAGCTAGCAGCTTAAAAAAGATATATATATATATATATATATTCAGTGAACCTCAAGCCCAAATGCCATCTTCATGTAGGAAAATTTCCATTCATCGAACTACAAACAGCGTAGTATCGTCAAAAATATCGTCAATATATAAAACTGTCCGTCTACGCTTTTCTTTTGCCGGTTTGCCTCTAAGTGGGTACGTTTCGAATCACGGCCAAAATACGGATGTACCTATATTGTTCCCCCCTTGAAATTACGCTGGTTCACCCAATGAGTGCTCCTGTAATAAAGCAGCCAACAAGTCCCTCGTTGGGAACGGGTAAATATTCACAGATTAAGTGCCTGCTGATTTGAAAGAAAAAAAAATTAATCTGCCAGTCAAAGTGTATATTACGAACTCAGGGAACAAGCATATCCTTCACATTTATGACTGCAGCAAGGAATGTCTAGGACGATCACTGTCAACTTAGGACGATCACTGTCATAACTCTTGAATTTATTATTCTCATTTTTTAAGAGAACACACTGGCTTGGTCTTGCTTCCTCCTGAGTTTGCGGTCTGCAGGTAATTAACCTTCGTTAGAACTCTTTGGAATTTGAACAACCTTTCTAAATTGGAATAATGTGAACTGGTTGTGAACGCCATTGATGGGGACTAAAGCAACACGAGTTGAAGAATCTTGCTTCAAAATGTCTTTGATGATATGTAAAAGTTACAATGGGTTTGAACGTCTGCCGTCAACTAGAGAAAAAGTGCTGAGTTGTTAAAAATTTAAGTCTGGGATAAATCCATTGCAAAGTTTAGTGAATTTAGCGACTTAAAACCCTTTCAGGGGCGCCGTTCGCACAGTGAGAACGCCTAAATCCAGTCTTCTTTTCCCTTGCATTCAATGTATTCCAGTTAAATAAGCAGAAAAATGGCTTGTTCTGCCATCTGTTATTAGTTTAAAGAAGTAAAAACATTTTGCAACCTTCAATTGGAAAATTTTCCAAGATTTTTAGGTTAAAAAAAATCGGGAAAAAAATCTGCACCATTTAAACAATAGAGGTTGTTGCCCCTGAAATGGTTAATAAAACTGTATCGCTACAATCAATGTAAATATTTCACCATTGATAACTGGCTTAAAAAAGTAAAAGAAATTTCAAATCAGGTCCCAATGCGAACTAACTGTTTGCATAGAAACTCATTTCCAGCAGTTGTCGCTCCAAGATTTTTTACCTTCAAATAAGAGCAAAACGACTATGAGCCTGGGGTTATAAGGAATTCGATTTTGTCATTGGAAACCGAAAGACGTCTACTTCTAGGCTTTTTTAAAAAGGGAAAAAACGATCTGACTTTTTATATCTGATAATTCTTAAAAAGGAAATTTCATTCCTAGAGAAAAACAACCTATCAGGCTTTCTAGAGCTATAATATTGATTACCGATTTAAAAAGTTAAACTCACAGAAAAAAGAAGGGGTCGGGGTTCTGCAAAATAAATAGAAAAGTTGACTGGCTTTTGTAGAGTTTTGATATTAAGGACGAAAAATGAAAAGACATTTCTTTAATTAATATATTTAAAATTTTAGGAAATTTTTATATGTTTACTAATTCCAAGTTTATTTTCGGAAACAAAGCATTTTTTTTTTACTGAAATAAGTAAATATGTATCTATATTTGGAGATAATTATCTTTACAAAAGGCTATTTTTATTGTTATAGTGAGTATCATGCAATTTTATTACCTTTAAGGGGGCAGAGGACCTTGAAGCTCGAAGAAATGACTATAAATATGGTCTATTTCTAACCAAAAAAACTAAAATAATATTAGAAAAGGAAATTTTCTTTCGTTATACATATAAATTGCATATCTTTAAATATGTCATAAATAAAAATGGAAATTATAAATTTTTAAATAATTTTCAAATTAGCAGTTTAGAATTTTATATGATTAACTGCTAATTTTGAGTGTGTGCAGCATTACTTTTATACTGTCAATAGGAAACTGATAAAACTACACTCATGTGTATATTTCATGGGACTTTACATTTTAAAGCTAAAAAAATGTGCGATTCTGGAATAACTTTTTGTTATTATGTGGGAAAATTATGCAAATAATTGTGATAATTTTTAAAGTTTCCCAATTTTACGGTCAATTTTTGATTTAAATAATATTTATTACAATTTATTTGGTTTTGCATTAAAGGTAAATAAATTACAAGTGTATTCTGACCATTGATTATTTTCTGTGATCACATATCTCAATTTTATGATGGGCACAGCACTTTATGATTGTCAATCACCAGTTAATCATTTAAAATTCTAAACTGCTAATTTGAAAATTATTTACAGATTTATAATATCACATATTTAAAGATATCTTTTATTGTTATAAGCTCCCTAAATTTTCAACCACAAATAAATGGAAACGCTTGATTCTTTCCGTCTTATGTTCAATTGATTGGAATTAGTCATCGGTAAAAATTTAGAGAAATTCCGCTTTTAGAACTTTGTCTTCCCTAGCGTTTATGTCGGCTATCGCATTCTTAGGTACACGTAAAGTGAGGGAAACCTAAATTCATCGCCGTTGAAAAATATGAATAGGCCTAAATCAGTATTTCTTTCACTTAACTTTTTTTTTATTTTCTCTGGGTGATTGTTTCAAGCATAGTAATTAAAAACAAACTTCCTTAATATTTTGCAATATAACAAACGAATGAGAACTTTTCTAGGAGAAACTACTTTCAACAAATATATAAGTTGATTTTAATAATTATATTTGTTGTGACACTCTAACTATTTTCTTTATCCTGATCTACAACCTCAGCGTCATAAAAAAATTCTATTATGGACACGCCGAAATAATCACTAGACAACAAACTCCATCAATTCGTCCATTAAAAAAAATATAACTGATAAACCCATACCTCGCTTTACAGCCTAGATACGTTCCGGAAATGTTGGCCGTAAAGCGAAAAGCCGTATAAAGAATCAATTATTTTGATACAAACCCATACAAACTTAATTGGATCTGTTCCAATTTTATTAAAAATAATGTAGTTTTTAGTTCATAAAGCATTTTATTCTTTTTATTTCCTATAAAAATGCTTACATAAAAATGAAAGTACAAAACAATGTAATATTAAACAGAAATTCAAAAAGTAAACATATAAATAAAAAAAGAAAGAAATCATATGCACATATGTATACATACAATAAAAAACATAAAATAAAATCTTTAAAAACTGTTTTAATGTGATGACGAACATTAACATGAAGAATCATTAAGCTGTAATATGCTGCCCTCACCACTTTCCGCTGTTATGGCCGTATAACGAAACATTGTGGGCCGTAAATCGAAAAAGTGCTATAATTAAAAAAGGCCGTTATAGCGAAATGCCGTATAAAGAGCGGCCGTATAACGAGGTACAGATGTATTGCAAAAGAGCTCCTCCAGAATGCATATTTTCGCCACATAACAATAATAATTTGAAAGAACTAGCAACCTCCCAGGACTGTTCACCGTAAACCTAAGTAGGAAATTTTTACAAATACCTGAGTACTATGCCGTACCCAAAGTAAGACATATCTAAAAATAATTACAAGATAAAAAGAACTTTTTGCGTACCGTGTTTTTAAATTTTCTGTTGAATCATATTGTTGTGAAGAATCCACAATTTGGACATTTTGAACTCCTTCCAACGTCATAGCCATTTTGTTTTTCCAGCACGATTACGGGGCATAAAACGGCCATATTGGAAAAAGGGAAAACTGCACCAATTTTCCAAGAAACATCGCACCCCCTGAATTCCTCAGGACGGGGGAAAAAAATTCCAGGAAATTCAATGGACATCCAATTTTCTTGGAAATAAGAGTACCACGTGGGTCAACCGTGGGGATGTCGGAGCATCCTGCCCTCGAATAGAAAACTCGAAGAGACAATAAATTTACGTGAATAACTGACCTGGGGAGGAGTCATAATCCAAATGGGGGAAAAATGAACCCCGAGTGTGGGAGAGAAACGAGGATCGGAGGAGAGGGAGAGAGAGAGAGAGATTGAGGTAGCGAGCTGCGAAGAAAGCCTGGGATGAAAAGACGCCCCCGTAAAATGGCGAGATGTCCGTGTTCAACCGCGAGCGCCGAATCCTGCTGCCTCCGCCAGTGAAGGACCACATGATTTTTAGCCCGATACCTAAAGCCTCCTCCGATATAAGTGCCACAACGACTCTATGCCTTGCCCTGCTGTTTCATCAAAGCTCCCCAGATTGGTCATTTCTTCCCCTTTAAATAGTGCTCGTGCCTTTTGAGAGATTACGAGAAATATGACTTTATTTCACTCTACCCGTAATGGTTCTGCCGCAGGAAGCGGATGAAGTATGCCCTAATTCTGTTAAAATATGTCTAACCAAGATCTTAAATATAATATGTAGACCTGACCTTTTCTTCTAATATATTGTATAATAAATGTTGTTATTTTTTATTTATAAACGCATAGTTCCCTTTGGAGTTCCCCTCTCTAATTTTACACAACGCAAAGGGGTATCTCTGGTACCCCTCGTAACACATATAAACTTCACAATTCTATGTATTAATAAATACTTTTTAAAATTTTTTTGATGAATTATCCCATCAACTTGAAATAAAATTAAGTTAATTGAAAGTTAACTTGCGTTTAACTTTTCGTTCCCGTCCCGGCCGATAGATGGCTGCATCAGTCTACAAAACAAAATTAACTGAAAATGAATTCAATTCTGCTGAAAGATGGCTAAAAGTATTAAAATAATGCATTGTCATCGTGTTCTGAGCTATTCTAAAAGTTTCAAATGTCTAGTCAGTCGGGAAGTTAGTTAAAATCCGATTGCAAGATTTGTAACGGACAAGCACACACACAAACAAACAAGAAAGCGAGTTAATAAAAACATGGTAATAAGGAAGAAGAAATGAAATAGAATAAGAAACTGATTAAAAAAAGAGTAGAAGCTCTTTAAAAAGGAAAATGTTTCCACTTATATTTTAACCTCTTTCGAAGAAATACTTCATTGAAAGGCAGGTGGCAAAATTCTCCCTAGCAGTTTCAATTTCTCCTTTATGGAGTTATTAAACCATTCGCAGAAATGATTCCTCTCATCCTTTATTCTTGCGGAATAGAATCGGATTGCTCGATAACACTTTTCCAAAATGTTTGGAATTCTCGATTCAAGAAGTTGAAGAGTTTCTGGAAAATCTTTGAAAAGAAAAATTACTAAAGGGTTACTGGCTTCGATGAGTTAAGAATAATTTGCACTATCTCAATTCACTCACAAGTGAAAACAGAGAGAGGGCATTTAAAATTAGCTGTCAAGCAAAAATAGTTTGCACTGCGGTAGGAAGAGAAAATATCCCTCTTAAAGAAATTCAAAAGTTTCGGGTGAAGCAAATTACGAATTATTAATGCATTTATAAATTGCAAATATAATTTCCTAAAAGACGTTATTTTACAGATTTCGGAACACGTAACCATATTAAACAAGACTCCCGGGAAACTGTTGGGTTTATCCTCCTTAACTGACCTTTGATTAATTGCTTGATTAAACGCTTGTTGCAACAACCATCCTCTTGCAGCCGAACCAATGGTTGGGTGTTGGTTGATCAAATACTCTAATAGCATCGTAACCAGAAATTGATGTCGCACTTTCCAGTCACGGGACGTCCAGTCCAGCGTAGACGGCAGAAGGATTTCACTGTCCTGCAAGTCACACCAAATAGTGACAATTCGGAGTCAGACTATCGCACTGACTTCACAGTGAAGACAATAGAGGAAAGTCATCCGAAGGTAGTAGAAATTCTGACCAATAATCGAAAGCAATCAGAGCCACGGATTAGCTACAAATTGGACCTACAATCAAAATTTAAGTTGGATGTCACTGTCCTACAAGACACAACAAATAGTGACAATTCGGAGTCAGACTATCGCACTGATTTCACAGTGAAGACAATAGAGGAAAGTCATCCGAAGGTAGTAGAAATTCTGACCAATAATCGAAGGTAATCAGAGCCACGGATTAGCTACAAATTAGACCTACAATCAAAATTTAAGTTGGATGTCACTGTCCTGCAAGACACAACAAATAGTGACAATTCGGAGTCAGACTATCGCACTGACTTCACAGTGAAGTCAATAGAGGAAAGTCATCCGAAGGTAGTAGAAATTCTGACCAATAATCGAAAGCAATCAGAGCCACGGATTAGCTACAAATTGGACCTACAATCAAAATTTAAGTTGGATGTCATTGTCCTACAAGACACACCAAATAGTGACAATTCGGAGTCAGACTATCGCACTGATTTCACAGTGAAGACAATAGAGGAAAGTCATCCGAAGGTAGTAGAAATTCTGACCAATAATCGAAGGTAATCAGAGCCACGGATTAGCTACAAATTAGACCTACAATCAAAATTTAAGTTGGATGTCACTGTCCTGCAAGACACAACAAATAGTGACTATTCGGAGTCAGACTATCGCACTGACTTCACAGTGAAGTCAATAGAGGAAAGTCATCCGAAGGTAGTAGAAATTCTGACCAATAATCGAAAGCAATCAGAGCCACGGATTAGCTACAAATTGGACCTACAATCAAAATTTAAGTTGGATGTCACTGTCCTACAAGACACAACAAATAGTGACAATTCGGAGTCAGACTATCGCACTGATTTCACAGTGAAGACAATAGAGGAAAGTCATCCGAAGGTAGTAGAAATTCTGACCAATAATCGAAGGTAATCAGAGCCACGGATTAGCTACAAATTAGACCTACAATCAAAATTTAAGTTGGATGTCACTGTCCTACAAGACACAACAAATAGTGACAATTCGGAGTCAGACTATCGCACTGACTTCACAGTGAAGTCAATAGAGGAAAGTCATCCGAAGGTAGTAGAAATTCTGACCAATAATCGAAAGCAATCAGAGCCACGGATTAGCAACAAATTGGACCTACAATCAAAATTTAAGTTGGATGTCATTGTCCTACAAGACACACCAAATAGTGACAATTCGGAGTCAGACTATCGCACTGATTTCACAGTGAAGACAATAGAGGAAAGTCATCCGAAGGTAGTAGAAATTCTGACCAATAATCGAAGGTAATCAGAGCCACTGATTAGCTACAAATTAGACCTACAATCAAAATTTAAGTTGGATGTCACTGTCCTACAAGACACAACAAATAGTGACAATTCGGAGTCAGACTATCGCACTGACTTCACAGTGAAGTCAATAGAGGAAAGTCATCCGAAGGTAGTAGAAATTCTGACCAATAATCGAAAGCAATCAGAGCCACGGATTAGCTACAAATTGGACCTACAATGAAAATTTAAGTTGGATGTCATTGTCCTACAAGACACACCAAATAGTGACAATTCGGAGTCAGACTATCGCACTGATTTCACAGTGAAGACAATAGAGGAAAGTCATCCGAAGGTAGTAGAAATTCTGACCAATAATCGAAGGTAATCAGAGCCACGGATTAGCTACAAATTGGACCTACAATCAAAATTAAGTTCCTACTTTAATCTAATGACCCATTTATCACCTGCATAAAATTGGTGGAATGTAAAAAGACAAGAAATATAAACAGCAAGTTAGCTTTCCGTACACATATCTGAGGATAATTTACATAACACAAATAATGTAAATAATTCAACACGAAATAATACATATAAAGAAGGCATAGACAGCCGAACAAATTAAGGGGATTCACGACTCTTAAGTCGAGGAAATGAGGCATATTTTCATACTTTTCGACTCTTTGTAACTATTTCAATTTACGCCCAATTTTTTTAAATTTTATGTATATGATAAATTAATATATTTATTTTAATAAAAAAAATTTCAACTCTCAAAATAATATTAAATAATTTTTTTTTAATGCTTTAGATATACCTTGTTTTTTAAGCATTTTTATTGTATACTGGCTTGCGCTCAGATCTATAAAATTAATTTTACACTTAAATGTATAATTTCTGTTTTATATTTAAAATAAATAATTCAAAATACAATTGAAAATAAAACATTCAACATTAAAATTTTTTTTCAATTTTTTTAAAACTTCTCAAAATATACTTAAAATTTCCTTAAATTTTTGCATTCATTTACCCCTGAAAAAATAAGAAAATGTGCAGTGATTGCAATAATTCTAGTTCAGACGCAATAAAATAACATGATTATGAAGTGAAAAAAATTTCATGGAATTACGTTTCATAGTTTTTGAGATATCAGTTGCGGAATGATGCAAAATTACATTTTGAGAAAAATGAGTTTAAAATTTTTCTTGCCATAAACTTGATCAGTAATTAAATATTTAGAATATCAATATCTCCGGAACAAAGCGGAATATTTTCATGCGGTTTTCTTTATTTTGTTCAGAAATGATCAAGCTTTAACATATATAATTTTCAAAAATCGAATGTTTTAAAGATTTAAGGGTAGTGAGTGCCCTTAACAGAAAACCTACCCTAGCGTTGAAAAATTTAATTTTAATGGTGACAAGTCGGTAACTTATTTTAACTTTTCAATAAAAGATTGCGCACTTGCAACAAATCCTCACACTGAAAACAGACAAATTTAACTAAAAGGTAAATACACTGCTGGCCACTGTAAATGCAACACCCTGAAGGAAACATGCAAATAACATGAAATTTACAACATGCATTAGCGGAGGTGAGATATGCAAATGATTAGAATTTTCAGCGCAGACGCACATCACGCGCGCCTGTGGCGCCACTTCAAAGCGCTATTTAAGGCTTGGAGATTTCGACGATTTCAAGTTCGGCAATTGTGTTTTTCTTGTGGTTTTTTCAAACAAACGATCAATTATACCTCGTCGAAAACAGCGATCATCTTTTGATCAAGTATCCGAGTTCGACAGAGGAAGGATAGTGGCCTACCGAGATTGTGGATTATCTTTCAGGGAAATCGGTAGTCGTGTTGGACGAAACCAAACAACTGTAATGCGGATATGTGATCGTTGGATGCACGAGGGTACGACGGACCGGCGTGTTCGATCGCATCCACCTCAGCGCACCACTTCACGTGATGACAGGCAAATTATGCGCATGGCAGTGACGGATCGCTCAGTCACATCACGAACCATAGCACAGCCCATGCAGTCTGTAACGCATCATCCAGTGTCTGCGCGTACCATTCGACGCCGTTTACAGCAGAGTGGTCTGTCCGCAAGACGTCCATTGCTTTGTCTACCCTTGACGCAGAACCACAGACGTCTCCGCCGCCAATGGTGCGATAACAGAAGAATGTGGACGGCAGAATGGAATGAAATTGTCTTTACTGACGAGTCACGCTTCAGTCTGCAACACCACGATGGTCGCATTCGAGTCTGGAGACACCGTGAAGAGAGGAAGCTGAACAGCTGCGTTATGCACCGCCACACTGGTTCTGCACCGGGTATTATGGTATGTGGCGGTATTGGATATCACCCTCGCACACCTCTAGTACGCATTGCCGGTACTTTAAACAGCCAGCGCTACATCTCCGAAGTGTTGGAGTCAGTTGTCCTTCCTTACCTTCAGGGCTTGCCCACAGCCATATTTCAACAGGATAATGCACGACCACACGTGGCACGCATTGTCCAACGGTTCTTCGTCAATCGCCAGATTTAATTGCTTCCCTGGCCGCCTCGCTCTCCGGATCTTTCGCCGATAGAAAAAATGTGGTCCATGGTTGCTCTACGATTGACCCAGATTCCATCCCCAGCTGCCACAGCAAATCAACTTTGGCAACGTGTGGAAGCTGCCTGGTCTGCTGTACCCCAAGAACTCATCCAAAGTCTCTTTGAATCAATGCCGAGGCGTGTGGCAGCGGTGATCTCCAACAATGGCGGCTACTCTGGCTACTGATTTTGGCAGGAACCACACTTCACAGAAGTCTATAAATTTAATCATTTGATACTTGGTCAACATGTTATCTACAAAATAAATTTTGTTGTGATATCTCTTGTCTTTCTTGATGTTGCAATTTGGGTGACCAGCAGTGTAATTCAACAGAGAAAGATAATTACTAACAAGCAGAATGCAGACAAAATAAATCGAAATCCCGCACTTAGGGCTCAACGCACCATAAATGCAAGATTCTGTAGCAGTAAAAGAACTAAACCCTATCACGAGGCAACCGACTGGTCTCTTCATCAGGAGCCCTAACCAAATCAGTTACCTCGAGGGGGAACTTTCTAAATAGGATGCAGATCTGACCAAAAGACATCCCAAGGCCACGAGATCCCCATTGAAACACATAGTCATACAACATAGTTATAAAGGTTAAACACATATACTGACATTCTTTCCAAAATTTTACAAGCAAAATATTAATAATCATAATAATAATAATAATAATAATAACAATAAAAAATAATTTTTAAAAAATTATTACAATATTTTCAAATTGTAAAGTTGTGTTTTTTATAATAATTCATAAAAGTCAGCTTATGATAAAATATACCTAAATGTTGTTAATTCTTGCAATGTGCGAGGTTAATTCTTGCAATGTGCATTGAGTGGTGGCTCAATGAGATGAAAAGAAAATTAGCGCCTGTTGGTATCAATTAATAATTTGTGAAAGAGTTGGGTAAATAGTAAAAACATCTTTAAAAGTGTTATTAATCTTCTTCTATTTCAGATTTCTTCATTAGATAAATTGCAATAAGATGTATTACTTGTTTTTTTCTTAACGTTATCTTACACATTATCATGCCAGGATCGAAAGATAAAAAATATAGTGGAGGAATTCCGTGTAACAAAATATACTGACCTAATAACAAGTATGTTTCACTTATTAAAATACATCTTTTTTTATTTTTTCATGCCAATTAATATCGTGTTTTGTCGAGGAAGGAAACAATTTTTTTAAACTCTGGTCATCTGAAGCAATTAGTTTCTGTCCAAAAGTTTTTATGAAGCAAGTATGAAACTTATGAGCAAATACGAGAAATATTTTTTTAATAGTAGAATATCATGTCTAATCTTGCGTTTAATATTTACTCTTTTGAAGCTAATACCATCTACAAAAATAATATTATACCATCAATTTTGAAAGTTCTACAGAAAAGAAAATATTTTTATAAACATCATTACATCTTTCATCCATATTGATGGTTTAGGTTTCCCAATATTTCATGAATTTCTGTCACTCCACTTAAAGAAATTTCTAACTTTCCCTTTTGACAAAATTTTCCAATAGTTAAGAAAATGCATTTACGTAATTAGCAAGTTATTGAAAACTATTTAATTTTAGTTTGTAGTAATGCAATTCAATTTATGATTGTTATAAATCACCATATTTATTACAATTAAAAATCACTTTGTTGTTTATTTTAAGCATTTCATATTGAATAATTTTATGCAACGACTTATAATGGCTGAAAATATTTCATTTAAGACAAAAAAGGCCATTCAGAAATTCTCTAAAATTGCTATTTGTGATTTGAAATTAATTTCAAAGCAAACATTTCATTTTTCAAAGAGAACATTTCATCTTTCAAATAGAAAATTTCTCGGGAGAGAATATTAAATAAGCTTTCCTCCTTTTCAGTTTTCTGTCATTCTAAAAATAATTATTAAAGCTTAACTGTCACTATAAATGTTCTTGATCCTACAACAATCTATTTTGTTTATTTCATATTTCTCGAATACTTTAGGTTGACATGAAGTTGAAATATATAGAGATAGAATAAAAAGCTTTTAACAGTTCTCAAGAAAACTTAAATTTAGAATTTGTATTATTCTTCGAAAGGTTTCATATGCTTCAAGCTGTCCTTAAGTAAAAAGGACACGGAAAATGTAGTATATTTACTTCATGTTTATCATCAACAAAAGCTCAATACTTAAATATTCTAAACCTAAATATTCTAAAACTTACCTAACCATTACTTCAGGCAGTCCTTTTCAAAATCATATAGGATCATCTCAATAGCAACTTGAGAATGCTACAAAAATTAAAGAAGGTATATATATACACTCATGGACAAAAAAATTAGCGCACCAAGAAGGAGTCGTCAAAATGAAACGAAATTTTACATACGTAATGACTACTTTGATATAAGTAAATGATAAGAAAATCAAAGAAAAAGCACAATTTATTTCAGAGATAAAGGCAAAAGAACGGAGGAGTTAATACTCCGTTGGACCCCCTCTAGCGCGAATGCACGATGCGATACGATCGGGCATTAAGTCATACAAGTTCTGTATGATGTCTTGAGACATTTCGTTCCATATTTTCTGTAACCTTGCCTCAAGTTCCTTCAAACTCGTGGGATGCCCAACTCGTCGTCCCAAATGATCCCAGATATGCTCGATTGGAGATAAATCTGGGGATCGGGCAGGCCAAGGAAGGGTAGTAACAGTGCGGAGACAGTCTTGTGACACCCTTGCCGTATGAGGCCGAGCATTGTCTTGTTGAAAAATGGCTCCTGGGAGCCGTTGCATGAGTGGCAACACATGTGGTTGCAGGATTTCATGAACATACCGCTGGGCTGTCATGGTGCCACGGAACAATACTAGGGGTGACCGTGTATTGTAGGCAATGGCACCCCATACCATCACACCAGCTGTGGGAGCGATGTGTCGCTGTACAGCAAAGGCAGGATTGAAGCGTTCACCACAGGCTCTCCACACACGAACACGATTGTCATCACTGCCGAGATTGAATCTGGATTCGTCGCTAAAGACGACCTGGTTCCATTCCGCTGCAGTCCAGTTTCCTCTTGCGCGGCAAAACTCCAAACGTTGGCGTCGATGGGTGGGAGTCAAGGGCAGCACACGTAATGGGCGCCGCGATACCAACTGTCCTTCAGCCAGGCGCCTTCGTATGGTTCGAGAAGACACAGAGGCCCCTAGTGAAGGTGCTACCTGTGTCTGGATGGCGGCCGATGAAGCAGTTGGCTGTACGCGTGCATTTCTTACGATGTGGAGGTTTTCTCGACGACTGGTCTGTCGAGGGCGTCCTGAGCCTGGTCTTCGTGTACATGACATCTCTCGGGTCAACTGGTCCCAACAACTCCTCACAACACAATCAGAGTGGCCTAATTGACGAGCTACTCGCCTAGCTGACCACCCAGCTTCCATCATCCCGACGATTCTCCCCCTCTCAAACTGCGACAACTGCTTATATTGTCTTCGAACACGGCGTAATGGCATGTCTATCTCAGCTCTTCCTTTGTAAATGATTCAGCACACTCAAACAAGCTTTGGTTACCTGTTTTATACTCCACAGAGTACGATGTTCAACGCCCTCTACAGGCTATACGTAATGCGCAATCACGCTGCATTTCTAATCATTTGCATATCTCCCCGACATGTACCTTCATTGCAAGTTTCGTTACGATCCCGCAATTATTTCTTGATGCGCTAGTTTTTTTGTCCATGAGTCTATATATATATATATATATATATATATATATATATATATATATATATATATATATATATATATATATATATATATATATATATATATATATATATATATATATATATATATATATCACCGATGTTTGCTTAGTACGGAGTATTTAGGAATTTATTTCAGGTATGTTCTCTCATAAACCATTCATGAAGATTTTAAAACAAAATTATTGCTAAGCCGAGATATTTTCAGTGCTCTACAATATCACCCCATTCTCAGTTATTCTCTCTGGAAGAATTACCAGTAAAAATAGTAAAAATAAAACTATTGTTAATTCGAGACGTTTATAAAACAGTGAATTCTGTAGAAATTCACGTCATCTTCAGTTATTCTCCCTCAAAGATTTTTAAATCATGCAGTCGATAGATTTCCCCACAAGCGTGATATTAAATACGTTCTCCTTATAATTCTGATACAACAGCTTATCAGGGATATGTTATTCTCATGGTTCAGTATTAAGAAAAATAAGAAAGAAAAATTTCAGTGTGACCACAAAGCATATTTAACTTTGTAACTTTACTAACTTGCTTACTAACTTTACTTGCTTTGTAACTTTACTTGCTTACTAACTTTAGTAAGCTTATAGCTTACTGGGCCCATTTATTCCAATTCTCCCTTTAGCCAATAAGGAGGCCATTAAGGGGTTATATATATATATATATATATATATATATATATATATATAATATATATATAGAGAGAGATATATAGATAGATAGATCTGTCTACCGGAGGTAAAGGACACCAAGTCAATTTTTTAAAAGCAGACTGTTTAACTTTATTCCTTCATTTTTTAGCACAATTTTCAGTAGAGAAAAGCTGTTACGCTAATGTTTATACAGAAGAGACCTTGCCCATTGAATATGGCACCATGTCCTATCATTGTGTCGAGGTAAAAAGCAGAAGCAGTAAGTTGATTTCTTTAAGCTCTCCTGTGACATTCAAACATTGTGACATAGTGTTCGATACCTCCGAGGTACAGATATATATATATATATATATATATATATATATATATATATATATATATACAGTAACCACCGCTTATAGTGGTCAGTGGTTATAAGAATCAACCGTTTATAACAATCAATATCTCTAAAACAAAAGCAAATGCATTATTTCCATGTTAAAATTTTCGCTTTAAAGAATGAATCCACCGGTTTTCAGAATCAGTTTACACTTTTTATTTTCCTTCATTTTTCCAAAATAGCCTCTTAAACTCTTAAAAGGCACGAAGTTCTTTCTTTTTTTTTTAAAGAAAGATTCATAAGATGGGATGGAATATAGTCATAAAATTCATCCCTTTCTTTATTAGACATAACATAATATGTTCCCCTTAAACGCCTTAGCCCAACACTGTCCTATTAGCTTGACCCGGGAGCATCTTTTCCCGCCCGGGTCCGATTTCCCTTTTCTCCAGTGACAAACAAAAATAGGGACTCTTTTGTTTCCACCTCAAACATCCTGGTTGCGGCTTCCTGGATCCTGAAACACATAAATCTTCGGCGAAGTGTCTATTATCACTTAAGCAAACGTGACATTAGTAGATTCAGCACGTTATCAAACCGCGAAACGTAAGCTAGAAGATGAATCTTCGTCTGAGACTATTAGTATTGAAAGAGGTATAAGCAACCTCCTGAAAACTTCATTACGTCAAACTACCATAGAAAACTTTTTCTTGCTCCCTTCCTGTAGTTGAAATGTTAAAACTGTTAAGCAGGTATGTTGTAACAAATATTGGATTTTTTCTTCTTTTACTATAATCATGTGTATCTATTTATAGGTCTAAAAATTAAGTTGTATTTTTAAAATTATAAAAAATAATTTTAATAAAAGATAATTAACGTAAATTAAAGAGTATTTTATGGTAAATTATCTAATATATGTAGATATAGGTGTGTGTGTGCCTGTCCAAAAACCTAAATTTCGGCTATAAGAATCAACCGCTTATAAGAATCAAAAACAGTAATAAGAAACGTGATTCTTATAAGCGGAAATCACTGTATATATACATTCTTGGACCCGTATTCTTGGGATACATGCTATCCCACCCCGTAAGTAAAAGGTTAAAGGAATATTTTGTTGCATAAAACTGGTTAGCAACCTGTCAGAGAAAGTGACTACCTTAAAACTCCTTCATATACACACAACTTATGCATAAATACAAACTAACCCGATTATGTGGAAATTTTTGGAGATTTTTGATGATCAGCAGAAAAATAATCGTGCTTTCTTTTCTTTCTTTCTATCTTTTATTTTATTTATTTTTTATTTATTTTTTATTTTTTTTTTTTGTCTGAAACACTTTTGAAGTTGCTACCTAACAGAGCCTAACTGCTCTGTTTTTCGCAGAATTCTTTTCCTTTTGGAAAAAACATAACAAGTAATAAGTTAATTCGATAAAGCTATCGCTTTCCCAGTACATTAATGCCCGCAATTAACTTTGTGGGTCTGAATAAAGCTTTTGTTCCGATATTGGAAAGATAATCAGCGTCGGAAGGATTATTATCTCACGGTGGATGATTCTTTAGAAATTCCGATATTCCAAGAAATTTAGGGAACGTTCGTCTCTCCAACATGCGGTGAGAGTTCTCCTATGGAGCTAGTCAGAGCTCAATATTTTTATTTTATAAAGTTATTCACTGTGAAAGCTTTTGAAATTTATTTTTTTCTCTAAAATGATCCAAATATTTACTAACTAAAATCTTTTTAATGCTTGTAAAATATCTGTTAAGTGCATCGAATTTTCATTAGCTAGCTGTTTTAATAATTATCAGTATAATTCTAAAGATAATGGGGAATTTCAGAACTTAAGAGCCTGCAAGAAGGAAAACAATAATTTTTAAAGGGAATTTACTTTACATTTTTACTGATGGATAAAAATATTTAATTGTAATAAGGAATAATTTTTAAAGCACAAGAGAAAATAAATTTTATGTAATTTTAATAAGCCTCGTAAATGGAGGACGAACTAGAAAGCTAATTAAAAATTACTAAACCTTAAGAAAATTTCGTACTATTTTTTGTTCCTTTATTGATGTTGTTTAATTAGGAGGTCTGTAATGCTTTTCTAACCAAGATCAAGATTTGACCAATGTAGCTTTCGATCTGCAGATGATTGGTCTAATCATTTCGTTATCCTGAATTTCTCAGAAAGCCTTTTTTTAATGGTTTTCCTTAAATTAATCATTTTAAGGGCCTGTCCACATAGAATCCGTCAGCGTAAAAATAGAAAGGATTGACCCAATTTAACCAATCAGCGTCAGCGTTAAAGATTCCGTTAGCGCGGAATGAGTCAATGTTTGGTATATGATTGGTTAAAAATTTTAACACTGACTCTGGCGGATTCTATATGAACAGGCCCTAACGCTTTCGCACTTTGCGTCAGTAATAGGGCTCGATTTAGAAAATTCTTGACTATAGGCACAACTCGAGATGGGGGGGGGGGCCCTAACACTGATGTGGGAGTAAAATTTCCAAAATTGACACACACAAAAAATAACCATGAATCATTGTAAAAGTACCATTAAACCAAGAATTGGCTATTTGAAGCGTAGAAGCCTAGAACATTATCAAATAACAGAAAGCAATACAACATATTAACTTCATCATTAAAACACCAATACAATGCAACCAGAAAATCTTATTATTCCCTTATATACACTATAACATACATATGATGAACTATACGTATAACTATACATATGATGAACCAATTAATCAAATGTGAAAGGATATATAATAAAAAAATTGCCATTAAAAATAGGTAAAATAAAAATAAAATTGAATAGGAAATTTTTCTTTTTTTTTTCTTTTAAAATAAAAATTTTGGGGAGGCCCTCAACATTCGGAGGCCTAATGAAAAATCAGGGCCTGGTCAGTAAAGCGATTTCCGAACAATACAACACACAAAAAAACTTAACCTGGAACTTGATTACAGAAGTCAGATGTTTGGTCTTATAACTCTTCAGTGAACCAAAAGCTGATGTTCATGTTCATGTGTACATAACATGAGAGTCTCTTGCATTTACGCTCGCTTATTAATAATAGACATAGGAAAGTATATACGCCCTAGAGAAAGCTCGAAACCTTTTGTTTCAACAAGGTCCGAGACAAAATTCTCCAAAAGAGGCCGTTTTCATTATGTTTGCTTAAAACGTATAGTTGAGCTTCTAGAATAAAGTATTACCAATTGCATCTAGGGCAATAATATTAAAAGATTCAGTATTTTACTATAAATGCATACCCTGCTGTGGATGTGTGTTTAAGTCAACTTATCTCGTCCTTTTTCCCGACATTTCAACTTGAAAAAAAAAAATATATCTACAATTCCTTGCTTCAGTTTCCAAATTATCCTCAGTACCTGCTTGATTTCCCATGTGAATCGCTATGAAACTTTCTACAGCGTTACATTATCGTTAAATTGTAGTTCAGATTTTCAGTTTAGACTAAAAATTCTAAAAATATTTTTCCAAGAAGGAACAAAGATTTCTCTAAAAAAACGTTTCTCTCTGTTTTTTTCGCCCTTTAATTTAATAAAAAAAAATCTAATTTCGAAAGTCCTGAAGACAATTTTTAAAAAAATTTCCTATGTACAAAAGTTATAAAAAAACTGTTAGAAATATTTTTTAGTAAGTTTCTAAAAAAGAGTTAAATATGCTAAAGTTTTAAGTTTTAAATTTAGTTAAAACGAAATTTCGATTTCTATAAAAATACAAGTTTGATGGAAAATTTCAGTATTGCGAAATATCAATGAGTATGAAAAGTAAAATTTTTAATCTCAAACCTCCTACATGGATCTTCAGTAGGTCTGAATTTCCAAATGCTTTATATCGCACTTATGGTAATAATTCACTTACTACACTAGCATTAACGCTATCAAATATAAGAATAATTGGTAAAAAAATATGCAGATAATTCAGCTTTTATATTTCCTCGCAGCATATGTAAATGATTATATAAATTTTACCCTTAAACTAATTAGCGTATTTATGGCTAGTATCAGTTCCCAATGACTGATTTTATTTGCTGTGTCAGTCACGAAATACTAAAGTTCTTAATAACCTCTGATTTAATGAAGAATATTAGGCTTATTTTATACCTCTACTAGCTGAAAACCCGTACTTCGCTAAGGAGTACATTCAAATTAAATACAACGGTCAATGTATGCAATTAATGCCAAAAATATGTATAAATATATTTATAATAAATACAACGATCAATGCATGCAATTGATGTACAAAAAAAACGAAAAAATATATTTATAAAAAAATCGTAACGGATATTTTTATAGACAAAATAATGTAGAAGAAAATATTCAAATTAAATCTAATAGGACATACTAAAGACCATAGTACAGTTAATATAGTACAGTTTGAGGAACATATCTTTTACTGTATTTTAATATTTGTTTGGATAATGTCCAATTGTCTGCCGATTTAGCAAGAAAAGAAAAATATTTTTTTGTCTATTTAGTTGTTATGCACGTGACGATAAATTTATTTAAAGTACCAGAAAAAGAAACCACGTGATCAGCATTTAATAAATTAAATTCTAAAAACGAATCTTTAAAAATTCATCAAAAATAAGAAAATGGAGATAAAGATTCGAAAAATATTTCATTTTAAAGGAATTTTTAGGATCTTTCTCGGGATTTAAATTTTATAACCCTCAAATAATTATTTTAAATGCAAACTTAAAAAAAGTTACTAAAACAGCTTAAAAATTTAATTTAAAAAAATCTAAGAAGAATTTTTCAAAAATCTTTCTTAGTGCACCCCTACACTATAAGAAGAATCGCCATGCAAAATTTCAGCACTTTAGGTCCAGCTGTTTGGTCTGTGCGTTGTATGTCAGTGAGTCAGTCAGTTACGGAACTGTTTTACATATTTAGACAAGGGAATCTTTCGTTTCAGGAGGTAATAAAAATTATTCGACTTTATACTGCCGGAATACATTAAAATATCTTTTACGTGTCACTATTTCAAGTTAAGGCTATGGTTTAATTTTTTAATGTGGCATTCCTACTACTAGTAACTGATCGCTACTCAGAATCGATAATAATGAGAAATTTGAATCGTACGACAAATTTCCCAGAATTCCTTAGAAGCAAAATGTCTTCAGTAGAGAGGCGTAAACACACATTCATTTCCAGTTACTGCACCCGCTCACAGTAGAAATTCAGAGTACTCATCCTATGAAGCGAATACAGACTCTAGAATTTCAAATTCTCCTCCGCAAATGAAGTCTTTTCAGGAAACTGGTCAACAAAATTTTCAACCCGTCAATAATAATATTATCAAAGTGAAATCTCCAACTTACTTTTAAGAGCTGTATTTTTATTCGTGGATGAACAAAGAGCTAATGTGTTTCTCAAGGCCGAATATTCATTACATCTTTTTCTTTGGAATTTCTCTGAATGTTTTTATATACCGGAGATTTGACTTTCTTCAAAAATAATTTCTTTCTCTAGTCTCATAGATTTGGTTTGGTTTGGAGCGGCTACGGTCAACTTTGTGCTACCCGAGGGCTAATTAGACCGGGGCCTATAGTTTAAAGACGATTCCGGACGCCTATAAACATCCATGCCAACAGTGGGACTTGAACCCAGAGGATCTGAACCAAATGCCAGCGCCTTAGCCATTCGGCCCTCGACTGGACTAGTCTCATAGAAAGGAAAACTAATTTCTACGAAGATCTTTAATTTCTTTGGATAACTTTGCATTAACTTTTCTGCGTTAATATTGTAGTCGTTTCTACTGTGACGGGTGTTTAGTTACAGTTTTGCATCGCCGCAATATACTAGCATGTAGCCATTTTTGATCTTTTTGTTATATTCGTAGGCATTTTATTCCTATCCCATTAACCTTTGGGTCAACCAATATCCATAGGTATGAAGAATCCGAGCTAATCCAAGCTACAACGAAATGAATGTATAGTTTGAGATGATTGAATTAGATATTCAAACCCCCCTCCGTTTTATCGGATAGTCAAAAATCGAAATAAATTACTGCCAATTTTTCTTTATTTTTCTCC
>OU015497.1:31747111-31797111 GCA_907164885.2 Dolomedes plantarius
CTTTTTGGTCTTCAACGTGCCCATATCCTGCCTAGACACGAAGGTATTTAATGGCGCTTGTTGGGATTCGATCTGAGCATCCTCAGACAGGGTCCGATTTAGAAAATTCTTAACTATAGGCACAACTCAGAATGGGGACCTCCTAACACTGATGTGGGCGTAAAATTTCCAAAATTAACACCAAAAAAAATGATAATCATTAATCATTGTGAAAGTACCATTTTACCAAGAAATGGCTATTTGAAGCGCATAAGCCTAGAGCATTATCAAATAACAAAAAGCAATACAACATATTAACTTCATAATTAAAACACCAATGCAATGCAACCAGAAAAACTTATTAATCCTTTATATACACTATAACATACATATGATGAACTATACATATAACTATACATATGATGAACCAATCAATCAATGAATCAAATTTGAAAGGATATATAAAAAAAAATTGCTTTTAAAAAAGGTAAAATTAAAAAAAAATTGAATTGGGAATTTTTTCTTTTTTTCCTTTTAAAATTAAAATTTTGGGGGGCCCCTAGGCCCGGGCCTACCAGGCCTAATGGAAAATCAGGGCCTGTCCTCAGACCCAACGCGCTACGACTAGGCTGCCTCGAGCTCGAACCGACTACTAACCGGGTAAGATTCCTTTAGATTATGACTATTTCTTTCTTGCCCTTGGTAGGAGCTCTTCTACTATTGCTCTACTTTGCTTTGAAGCTTTTTTTAATTGTTTACGGATAATTATCACTTTACCTAACAAAATGTACTTGGAGTTGCCAGGGTCTAGTTGTCAAAATCAGTTAATTCATAATCCTAATTTATTACTATTCAGTTAGAGCAGTCATACTCAACCATTATTAACGTAGGATTACGTTCCACCATAACGGTCCTCCGGAAAACAAAATTTCAGATGTCCTGCATCGCGAGTTATAATTTTGGCAGCGCGCCAAACCCAGTTTGTAGCGCTTTGGCAAGCAGTAAATAGTTAAACAAAAAAATATCAAAATTTTGACATATATATATATATATATATATATGTGTGTGTGTGTGTGTGTGTGTATATGAAATGATCCGAATTGGGTCATCTCTTGAAGAAACACAATCGAGGCCGAAATTAAATGCAGTTACAAGTCACTAAGAAGAATTGAAGTTTATTCCACGAGAACAGCGACATGACATCTTATGCAGTTCGAGTCAGTCCAGCGTCTGTCACAAGAGCGCCAAAATACAATTAGCTCAGGGAGGTTGCCAGAATTGGCGGAGGAAGTTAGTGTGTGGAAAGGCGAGGCGTTTACGCCAAAGAAAAGAAAGAGGGGTTACCAGAACAGAGATAAAGTTCAGAATGGGCGATTATAGGTAGTTAGTAATATTATCACACACACACACACACATATATATATATATATATATATATATATATATATATATATATATATATATATATATATATATATATATATATATATATATATATATATATATATATATGTATATATATATATATATATATATATATATATGTATATATATATATATGTATATATATATATATATATATATATATATGTATATATATATATATGTATATATATGTATATATATATATATATATATGTATATATATATATATACATAGAGAGAGAGAGAGATACATATATACATAACACATACATGCATATATACATAGAAAAGAGGTAAGCAACGGTAAGTAATCCTATGTTAATAACCCGTGGTAGTTTCATTAGAAGAGACTACCTGAATTTTATTTTCTGTCAGGTCACATGTACTCGTATATGTTTGCTACGTTACGTGGGACGCAACATAGTACACAATACCCCATAATATAATAATGTAAAAAAACTCAACACCTAAACGTATTCAAACGTTTATTTAAAAATAAGTGTGGTATATTTTTTATGTTGAGACAAACTTTTCACAATTTCGGATTAATCAGGTTTATACTCGCTACATGCTATTCTCAATATGTCAAGAAGGTAAGAATCATTAAGTCGATTTCTATATGCATTTTTCGCATATTTCAGTTTGGAATATGACGATTCACAAAGATACGTTGATATGAACAACGTGAGCAACAGGTGGCACATTTTTGTCCGGTTTTGTATTTTTCAGGCATAAATTGTCAAAACTGTGTTTTTTTTTTTTTTCAAAATCATCTGCCTGATCATGAATGTGAGTGTTTCGGGCCGCACATAAAAGATTGGTGGGTCCGCTTAAGGCCAAAGCCTCGGTAAAAGAAATATACCGAGAAATTCACGGAGTACTAAAATACTCCGATGTGCGAACCACGAAATATCGTCACGTTACCTCAAAATTCATCTTCGTGCCTCTTCTGCCAATAGCTTATTCACATCCGTGGCCTTGGTATTTTACTTCAAGCTCGTGTCGACTCTTAACCTTTAGCTTACGGGGCCCATTTTTTCGATTCCTCCTTGGAACGGAAAATTCCATACCCCCTTTATAAGAACGGCTATTAAGGGGGTTATATATATATATATATATATATATATATATGTGTGTGTGTGTATATATATATATATGTATATATATATATATATATATATATATATATATATATATATTTATATGTATATATATATATTTATTTATATATATATATATATATATATATATATATATATATATATATATATATATATATATATATATATATATATATATATATTCATTCTTGGGCCCGTTTCTTGGGATACATGCTATCCCACCCCGTAAGGAAAAGGTTAATCACGTCGATTGGACCTCCGGCTCTGTTGTGCGTATTCAGCTTCTTAAACCGGTCAGAACTGCGGTGCTAGGCAATCTAGGGAAATCTTTTAAGCTCCCTCCTATAAAATATCTCGTTTTGAGCCTACATCCCATTTTTCTTCTGCATATCGTTGATTGCTTCTACTCGATCCTCGGCAGAAAGGAGAAAAACATTGTATCTAGAAAGTGGCGAAAGAAAAGTAAAATAAACAAAAAAGAGGTTAATTAGAGGTTAGAGAGGGAGTGAAAATGCATCTCCTTACAAGTTCCTTGAAAAAAAAGCGTATGCTACAAACTGCAGAACGGGCACACTGCAGTTAATTAATATTTCATGATCTTTCTAGAATCACGTCCGGCTGAAAAAAAAAAAGCGAGGGGTTGCTGTTCTCTGTGTTACCCACGCAGAGAACACTTTTTTTTTTTTAATACAGAAAAATTGAAATGATAATTTTTCAAAAGAATGAACTGTTATTTAACAGCATATTCATTTCAACGGTTCACGATATTTATTTTTTTCACTCGTTGAAAGCTCTCCCACAATGTATGTTTAGTACGTATCAAAAATTAGAAAAGCTGATTACATGTTTAAATTTTGGCTTCTGTGTGCAATAAGCGACTTCCTACACTGCATCCTGTTTTGTTTAATACCCTTACATAAGATCTTATGGGGAAAAAAAAAATCAATGTAATGTGGGAGGTACACAAAACGCAATCTGAAATCTATTTCTAGGATGGGGATTAATGAAGACCGTTCATTGAACTTCATATTGCATCACTGGAATTGCTTTTCCTTTCAACAAATTCTCAAAGAAGGGTAATAATCCTCCTCACTTCTTCCCCCCCCCCTCCTCCATTACATCCCCACTTTCAGGGAAAATAATTTGCGGTTTAATGTTTGAATAATGTTAAACAGACTAACAGCAAAAAAAAATATATATTCAGCTGAAAAGAACCTATGAAAGAGGGCATTATTTATAAAATACTTTCCCACTTAGGCAAGCTGTTTATGATAATCATAATGCAGGATAAACTATCCAAATTAATTCTAACGTATACTGAGAAATATTAATGCTATATTTGTTTTGAAGATAGAAAAAGAGTTTGAAATCCACAGAAATTGTCCATATTTGTTTTTCCCTTCTGCAATTGAAAATTATTTCTTAGAAACAAAATTTCTTGGAAATTCTATAAAAAATTTTTTTCCTCTGTAAGTAATGTTTTAAGTCATCAATGTGTTGATTTCATAATTTTATTCATTCGTTATTTGATGTAATTTTCATGCATATTTTCCATACGGGTTTGCACTCTTAAAACTTAACTAGTTGGAACCCGTCAAAACATGACGGCTATATAGTAAATAAATGTACTAATACACAAATTATATTCAACACATGATTGCCAAATGTTGAAAATCATAATAATGCGCAGAAACAAATTAATGTTTAAGCGGCCTCGTGCTTAGTGAGTATCTAGAGCCAGATTTAAAAATGTCACTGAGCATGCGCAGAAACAAATTAATGTTTAAGCGGCCTCGTGCTTAGTGAGTATCTAGAGCCAGATTTAAAAATGTCACTGAGCATGCGCAGAAAGCAAATTTTTAATTGCAAATTATCGCTAATTATACAGCGCGAAATAAATAATTTCCATCCGGTTTAATGTTATATTTCACAAACATAATTATCATTAAAATAAAAATGGCAGAGAAAGAGCTAGAGAGACTCCTCGGCATTGAAATATGTCACTGAGCATGCGCAGAAACAGTGAGTTTCTAAAGCCAGATTGAAACATGCCACTGAGCATGCGAAGAAATCAAATTTTGATTGTAAATTATAGCTCATTAATAAAAATTGCAGTTACAGAAATCAAATTTGACAAATCTACAGATTACAATCTTTCGTTTAAGACCAAAAATGAAGTAAATTGATGCAGTAGTTTTCTCTCACGGACTGCCCAAAAAAGTCGGCTTAGCAACTTAAATATATAGATTACTCTGCACCTGTTTCACACGTCTTTCACCTCTTTCCATTAGTAATTATTAATTTCTCTATATGCTGGTTTTTGTTATTTTTCTGGGGCTAAATTTTATTTATAAATTTATATTTATTGTTGTTATGAGGGGTACCAGAGATACCCCTTTGCGTTGTGTAAAATTAGGGAGGTAAACTCCAAAAGGAACTATGCGTTTATAAATAAAAATAACAACATTTATTATACAATATTTTTACAAGAAAAGGTCAGTTTTACATATTATATTTAAGATCTTGGACAGACATATTTTAACGGAATTAGGGCATACTTTATCGGCTTCCTGCGGCAGAACCATTACGGGTCGAGTGAAATAAAGTTCTATTTTCCAAAATTTCTAAAACGAAACACCAGCACTATTTGAAAGGGAAGGAATGACCAAGGTGGGGAGCTTTGATGAAACAGCAGGGCAAGGCATGGAGTCGTTGAGGCACTTCTATCGGAGGAGGCTTTAGGTATCGGGCTAAAATTCATGGGGCCCTTCGTTGGAGGAGGCAGCGGAATCGGCGCTGGCGGTTGAACACGGACATCTCGCCCTTTTTACGGGGGCGTCTTTTTTCCAGGCTTTCTTCGCAGCTCGCTCTCTCAAAAATCTCTCTCTGCCCCTCTTTTCTCTCATTCTCTCATTTCCTCTTTTCTCTTTTTCCCCCCATTTTGATTATGACTCCTCCCCAGGTCAGTTATTCGCGTAAATTTATTGCCTCTTCGAGTTTTTTATTCGAGGGCAGGATGCTCCGACATCCCCACGGTTGACCCACTTGGTACTCTTATTTCCAAGAAAATTGGATGTCCGTTGAATTTCCTGGAATTTCTTTCTCCCGTCCTGAGGAATTCAGGGGGTGCGATGTTTCTTGGAAAATTGGTGCAGTTTCCCCCTTTTTCCAATATGGCCGTTTTATGCCCCGTAATCGTGTTGGAAAAACAAAATGGCCATGACGTTGGAAGGAGTTCAAAATGTCCAAATGCTGGATCCTTCACAACAATTGTTTTAAATCGTCCGCTCTCTTTTCCCTTAAATTTATGTCACGTATTTTTCCTCTCTCAGAAACGGGACACATTTTTCCATGTAAAAAATATAAAATCATAAATACAAATAATATTTTAAAAAAGGTGATTTTATTTCCTCCTATTTCTGATGCCATAGAGTAGTTTCTAAATAAATCATACTTGTCTTTAAATCGAATTTATTTCTTTCTACTACATAACCAATTTTACGAAACGATGGATTTCATTTTGAAACATTATATAGTTTCGAAACTTTTAAAAATACAACAGAAAAACCCATCTTGGCGGTCTTACAAGAAACAAAACAAAATATGGATTTCTGGAACAAGAATATTTTTTCAATTGAGGGTGATAGTATTTAAAGAAAAAAAAATTCAGGTAGTCTCTTCTAAAGAAACTACCGCGGGTTATTAACGTAGGATTACTTATCGTTGTTTACCTCTTTTGTATGTAGATATGTATCTATGCATATATATATATATATATATATATATATATATATATATATAAATGACAAAATTTTGACTCATTTTGGTACTTTTCTGCTTAACTGTTTACTGCTTGTCCAAGCGATACAGACTGGGTTTGGCGAGCTGCCAAAATTTTAACTTGCGAGGTACGGACGGACGGTTTTAGAGTCTGACATTTTCCTTTCCGGAGGGCCGCTATGGAGGAATCCTACGTTAAAAGAACTGAAGTGTAGACCAAAAATAATTTATTACACAGCAATTTTAAACCGATTAATTACAATCAGTACGCATCAATGCGAAAAGGCCTGTTCATACAGAATCCGTCAGCGTTACTCGTATTGACATATTTTAAATCAATCATAGACCTTAGCAATTTCGTGACTAATCGTTTGGAGGTTTGTAATTGGTTAATTATATTTCAATACGATTCATAACGCTGACGCTGAAGGATTCTATGTGAACAGACCCGAAGTATTTGGCGAAAAACAGTGGCGTGGGAAATATGACTTTCTTGTTTTCTAACAATGTCATGCCCAACCTTTTGTTTGTATTAAAATGTTATGCCAACAAATTAACAATATCTTTAAACAATATTAAAAGTTATATTTTTTCAAAACAGGGATATTATAGTTACGTTCGTAAGTATGAAAGGTTACAGTATAAAGTGAGTAACATAATCATGTTAACAAGATTACATGTTTCTTTACTATCATAATTAAGGATCATTTTAATAATGCGAACTTGGAATTAAAACAGTCGATATTATGCTAATACTCTGAGTTTATTTATCTGTTTATTATATTCCCTAAATGAGTGGTTCGCAACCTGTAGAAGTCTGCGGACCACTAAGCCAGAAATTGAACAATGTACGGACCCCCCATCCCCACACCGACTTGAGGGGGGAACCTCCCGGGGGGTATGGGGGTATAAATTATACCTCAGGCAAAAAGGGATAAAAGATTAACGTACTCACATGCTAACGTATCATATTCTAACAATAAAATAATTATGTTAAACTTTTAAGAAATTTTAATTCAACACCTAATCTAGTCATTGGATATATTCCGCCCATCTAGTTCAATGAACATTGCTTTCAAAATTCCCCATTTTTTGGCAACTTTTTTTATATGTGGTGCCGGACCACTACCGAGGCTCTCGCGGACCACTGGTAGGGAACCATTGCCCTAAATACTCATAAATAAATACATATTTATCGGCAGAGCGTCACTGCACGACATCAAAAAAGGTTGCCTAAAATTTTTCACTCCTTTACTAGAAAAATGCATTCAACAAATATCTACTATAACTCAAAAATAAATTAAAAATAGCTAAACTACTGATAATTAATGACATATTACTTCCATAAATTTTTTTCAGGATGAAAGAAAGAACATTTCTATGAAAAGGTTTCGTGCCTAAAAAATATAAAAGCCACTCTTGAATAGATTATTCTGACCAATCATAAAATCAGAGTACTCTTAGCACGAAAAGCGGAATTAAATGCTTTCATATTATAACCTTACTATCGTTATAGAAATCATTTTTATAATTCAAAAGTGGAATTAAAACAACGTCTTATCTTTCTGAATTTGTTCGAGTGTTATTTAATGCAACAAAAACTTCGTACCCCAGTATTTCTGCCACTACGAATGTCCTGATAATATAAGTAGAAATAGAATAAAACAAACTTTGTGACTTCCAAACATAGACTACTAAGAACAGGTATTTTAAAATGGATTTATCCGATTCCTCACCTTATTAAATTTTGAAAGGGGATTCTCTTGAAATTTCGTTGCTACTATCTGTCGGCTACCGTTTGATTAGAGCACAATTTTTTATGTGTAATGAGATGACAATAATAAGCTAATTTTGCTCTAAATGACTCTATGGTAAGGAAAAAGTAAGAAAATGGCTCAAATACTTTTTGAAATACGTCATAATTAGGGATACGTAATTTTCATATTTGCGAAATAGATGCAAATAAATGCGAAATTTTTTTTTACTACTTTTTGGTGAAAACTCGGTGATAAACGGCTTTTTCAGCGAAATTAGGTATTAATAGTAAGAATTCATTAACATAATTTCTTATTTAAGACCATCCACGGTCTTTAACTGAGAGATCTCACTCTCAAAATTTGCTTTACTTATTGCTAAAGACTTAAGGAAGAGAATGGGGAGACTACTACAATGTTAGTTTTTAACTAAGAATTCTGATACCCAACCAAGTAAGTAAAATTGTGTTTTTAATAAATGCGAAATGTTTGTGTATATATATATATATATATATATATATATATATATATATATATATATATATATATATATATATATATGTATGTAGTGAGCGAGCCGTCTTCCTCCACCCCATTCTTCAAAATGTGTTCGACTGTGACGTCCTGCTGATGTGAAGTTTTCGCCTCGGTGAAACTGAACTTTGATTCTTGGCGGGCAGATGAGACGGAAGTCGATTCCAGTAAAGACGTAGTTATGTTTAATGTTAGGTGTAATGCTAAGCGGCGGTTTTTATTGTTTAAGAGACTATTTCCAAGACGTACAATTTATTAATCTCCAATGCAAATTCTATACGTTACTGTGCCGTCCCTATATATCCAAGAACTTTTAAATAAATGTACTATTTCCGTTTATCCTGATCGACTTAATTCCTGACTGACACACACACACACACACACACACACACATATATATATATATATATATATATATTCTTTTGCTTATGGGATAGCCTTGACAGCGAATCTTACTGGGATTAAACATACTGTCCACTTCGAGACACTGTCAAGTCTGGTGAAAACAAATCTAGAAAAGTTTGGTTTCTCATAACAAAATTCTTTCACCAACCCGTCATACAAAATTAGGACTCGTTGAATCTCGTCCCCAAGATGGCGAATGTTTCAAATACCTGTGATCATAGTTCCCAGGTTTATCTGAATTTAAACTGAAAGAAGCATCTTCGTTGGCCCTGACATTCGAAAACTTTTTCCTGATAGAACTTTACTCAAACCAATGAATGAAACGGAAAAGGAAGTCTCTCTATCCTATAAGGAGTCATTGAAAAAATTTTAGGCAACCACAAGGATCAAAACTATAAGCAGATTGTGAAACATTTGCTGAAAGCATTCCAAGCTCAAGATTGCAAGATGAGCTTAAAACTGCATTTCTTGCATTCCCATGTGAGCTATTTCCCTGAAAATTTTGGATCTTTCAGCGGGGAGCAAGAGGAAAGATTCCATCAAGATATTAGAGATATGGAACGTAGATATCAAGGACATTGGAATGCAAATGTGATAGCAGAGTACTGCCGGATGCTCTTGCGAGACACAACGGAAACCGCTTACAAGCGAAAACTGACCCGAAGATTTCAAGATAAGAAAAAGTGATTTCACACGATTAATAAAGAATAAGTACCATACATTTCTTTTTATTGAATAGGTTCGTATGTTTTACAATTCAAATGTCATGCAATTAATACTGAAATTTAAATAAAATGGTTTTATTTACCTTTCTTGTCTACCCTAACCTTAATCACTATCCTATTTAGTCCTTATTGGCTTGAAATCTGAGCGAAATGGGTTACACTTTCAGTTTCAGAGCCCTCAAAAACACATGAGTCACTTGAAACATCCAGGTCAGTTTTTCAAAAACAATTTTTTTCTTCTTTTTTTTTTTGGCAGACATGTGATCAGTAAAACGAATAGATATATTTAATCAAATTATCAAAAATGTAAACCTTAATTTCTGTGCAATATTTAAACAAGTATGAATTCTTCAAACCTATGAATAATGCATGACCCAACAGATGACGAGAGGTTTGAAGTCATTAAATTACAAAAAAGAAATAGTTGTCGAACAAACAGACGAAGAAGAGATATTTTTTCCCCCGTAGACCACTGAATTCAATTGAATTTTTCCTTGGAATCTTTCATTTTTTTAATTCAGTGGCCTTTCTTGTGAATCATTTTCGCAAGACTTGTCCATATTACTAGAGACCATATTTTACCATATTACTAGAGTTAAGCGATGGCCGAATTTGGCCAAGGTGCAAGTCGTCAAACACCTGCGTTGGACACGGGTGTCAGTAGCTGTTCAGAATCTATGCTTATCTATAGGTACCGGTGAGTTTCACCCTCTTATTGTAAATGATTATTGTAACGCTTTAATCCAAGCAACCAGTGTCAGATAAAACTATGTGATGGAGTTGACTGTACTTCCATAGAATGAAAAGAATTCATGTTCCAGAGTTTAAAGCATCATCCTATGAAAAATATTCTTAATTTCACATAGAAAATTCCTCTTGCCACAAAAAGCATTGTTTTGGAGTGTGCTTTCATGTTTCTTATCCAAAAGCTCTCCAGTTTTATAAAATGGTGAAATAATATGTAGCCAACAATTTTCAAATGCTTTTTTCTTTCGTCATTATACCTTCCATTAAAACTTCCGGTCCAGCATTTAATGTTTAACGAAAAAAAAAGTACCGCACCAAGATATCGTTTTTTGGAGGGATGAAAATTCTAACATTTTTTCCACATATTCCGTCTGCGGTTACGATAAGGATTTTTTTTTATGACTGACAACACGAAAAAGCGGTTTTATTTCTCTAGAAACATATGGTTGTTGTTGTTTTTTTCTTTTTGTGGTAAAGATGATCATGTGCACAATGACACAAGTACTTTGGCAGCACTTTTGAGGAAAGAGATGAGATAAGATTCTTTACGGTTAAAACAGAAGCAGAAAAAAAAGCCGCAAGACAGAATTGTCAAAAATATCATGAATAATTTTCTTGTTTGCACCGTGAGGCAAAAAAAAACTCCCAAAAACTTTTGATAATACCGCTTGAAAACCACGAAACTTGTTTGTTAAAAATGCCTTGACCATATGTGCAAGACTAACAGCCATTGAACCTTCGCAAAGGATTCTAGTGTACATAGTACCTATGAATCCAAAGCTAAGAAATTCTTTCAACGAGAGTTTTGACCATCGTAGCATCTATTTAGACTCCAGAAAACCACGAAACTTGTTTGTTAAAAATGATTTGACCATATGTGCAAGACTAACAGTCTTTGAACCTTCACAAAGGATTCCAGTGTACATAGTACCTATGAATCAAAAACTAAGAAATTCTTTGAACAACAGTTTTGACCATCGTAGCAGTTATTTCCATTCCAGAAAACCACGAAACTTGTTTGTTAAAAATGTCTTGACCATATGTACAAGATTAACAGCCACTGAACCTTCACAAAGGATTCTAATGTACATAGTATCTATGAATCCAAAGCTAAGAAATTCTTTCAACAACAGTTTTGATCATCGTCGCACTTATTACGACTCCAGAAAACCACGAAACTTGTTTGTTAAAAATGTCTTGACCATATGTACAAGATTAACAGCCATTGAACCTTCACAAAGGATTCTAATGTACATAGTATCTATGAATCCAAAGCTAAGAAATTCTTTCAACAACAGTTTTGATCATCGTCGCACTTATTACGACTCCAGAAAACCACGAAACTTGTTTGTTAAAAATGTCTTGACCATATGTACAAGATTAACAGCCATTGAACCTTCACAAAGGATTCTAATGTACATAGTATCTATGAATCCAAAGCTAAGAAATTCTTTCAACAACAGTTTTGATCATCGTCGCACTTATTACGACTCCAGAAAACCACGAAACTTGTTTGTTTAAAATGTCTTGACCATATGTACAAGATTAACAGCCATTGAACCTTCACAAAGGATTCTAATGTACATAGTATCTATGAATCCAAAGCTAAGAAATTCTTTCAACAGCAGTTTTGATCATCGTCGCACTTATTACGACTCCAGAAAACCACGAAACTTGTTTGTTAAAAATGTCTTGACCATATGTACAAGATTAACAGCCATTGAACCTTCACAAAGGATTCTAATGTACATAGTATCTATGAATCCAAAGCTAAGAAATTCTTTCAACAACAGTTTTGATCATCGTCGCACTTATTACGACTCCAGAAAACCACGAAACTTGTTTGTTAAAAATGTCTTGACCATATGTACAAGATTAACAGCCATTGAACCTTCACAAAGGATTCTAATGTACATAGTATCTATGAATCCAAAGCTAAGAAATTCTTTCAACAACAGTTTTGATCATCGTCGCACTTATTACGACTCCAGAAAACCACGAAACTTGTTTGTTAAAAATGTCTTGACCATATGTACAAGAGTAACAGCCATTGAACCTTCACAAAGGATTCTAATGTACATAGTATCTATGAATCCAAAGCTAAGAAATTCTTTCAACAACAGTTTTGATCATCGTCGCACTTATTACGACTCCAGAAAACCACGAAACTTGTTTGTTAAAAATGTCTTGACCATATGTACAAGATTAACAGCCATTGAACCTTCACAAAGGATTCTAATGTACATAGTATCTATGAATCCAAAGCTAAGAAATTCTTTCAACAACAATTTTGATCATCGTCGCACTTATTACGACTCCAGAAAACCACGAAACTTGTTTGTTAAAAATGTCTTGACCATATGTACAAGATTAACAGCCATTGAACCTTCACAAAGGATTCTAATGTACATAGTATCTATGAATCCAAAGCTAAGAAATTCTTTCAACAGCAGTTTTGATCATCGTCGCACTTATTACGACTCCAGAAAACCACGAAACTTGTTTGTTAAAAATGTCTTGACCATATGTACAAGATTAACAGCCATTGAACCTTCACAAAGGATTCTAATGTACATAGTATCTATGAATCCAAAGCTAAGAAATTCTTTCAACAACAGTTTTGATCATCGTCGCACTTCTTACGACTCCAGAAAACCACGAAACTTGTTTGTTAAAAATGTCTTGACCATATGTACAAGATTAACAGCCATTGAACCTTCACAAAGGATTCTAATGTACATAGTATCTATGAATCCAAAGCTAAGAAATTCTTTCAACAACAGTTTTGATCATCGTCGCACTTATTACGACTCCAGAAAACCACGAAACTTGTTTGTTAAAAATGTCTTGACCATATGTACAAGAGTAACAGCCATTGAACCTTCACAAAGGATTCTAATGTACATAGTATCTATGAATCCAAAGCTAAGAAATTCTTTCAACAACAGTTTTGATCATCGTCGCACTTATTACGACTCCAGAAAACCACGAAACTTGTTTGTTTAAAATGTCTTGACCATATGTACAAGATTAACAGCCATTGAACCTTCACAAAGGATTCTAATGTACATAGTATCTATGAATCCAAAGCTAAGAAATTCTTTCAACAGCAGTTTTGATCATCGTCGCACTTATTACGACTACAGAAAATGAAAAGCATGTCTCGACAATTACCTGCGGGATTAGATTATTTCGATCACCAATCTAAGTTAATTATCCATACCGAAGTACCGATCAGTGTATAGCTTTAAGCAATGAAGCATGGAAGTTGGTAAATAGAAAATTCAACAAAGAAAACAACGGGTTTAGGTTATCTGCTTCCTGTAGTAGGCAAGTAGATCAACATGTACATTGTAATACAGGAGGGAAAACCGGGTTGATATAGCACAACAGTTTCGTCAACTACACCGAAATGCTAATTTGTCTACAGAGAGTAAAATATCCTGACGTTGCAACAGGAACAGACAGCCAAAGACGACGGATGAGGCTTTTATTTTTTTTATTTATTTTTTATTTTTTTATTTTTTCAGGAGGACGGGATATAATTGAAGGGGACGGGATATATTCTCTTATAATTGAAGTTGGTAAACGATTAAGCGACAAACAGACTACATTTTATGCTTTGGACCATATAAAAAAAGGCTCAAAGGGTTATTAGAGGAGTTCAGGCAGCCATCCACCCACTCCCCACACTCCCTTTGGTTACGGTTCTGCTTTGCAGGCCAATAAAATTCAATGTTGAGGTCTGTTACTGTGTTGTTAGTCTCCTCTGAACCCACTTAAATTTTTCTTTATGACTCAGTGCTTACAGAAGAAGTAAATGACAGGCTGCTTGGACTAAACAATCTAATCATAACATCATGGAGGAACGGGCATAAGGCAATCACACGTAAACGGAAGACCATTTACTAAGATAGCAATCCCTAGTTATTTTTCAACCCACCCGCCCCTGTTAACGATGGCGGGTTATCAGTATTCAACAGCCCAATCCGTACAACACTGTAGAACGGCATGGGATGATCACGTGTAACATCAGGGGAAGACATTTCTTAATATATCAGTCGCTAATAGTTTTCGCCTTCTCTCATTGATGACTGGTTATAATTATTTAACAGTCCAGTCCTAACACTATAGTCGTAGGACAATCATATGTTTTTATGCTCATGAAAGCTATGTCCTAAGATATCAAAGCCATATTAGTTCTTCGCCTTCTCTTACCGATGACTGGTTATACAGACGGTATAACCAGTCATCAGCCATAGGACGATCGTTCGAAATCTCATGGAAGGCCGTTTCCTATGTTAAGAGTTAAGGAAGTTCATCTCGAATAACGACGCAGAAGTATGTACATGGCCCCCTGTGTTTGTGCATTTTATGAAACAGATTATTTCAAATCGCACAAAGTATATATCTTTACAGTGCTGATTCCATGTCGTTCAATATTACAAGATCTACATCGAATCGAGCACATGTCTGGGACATGTGCAAACGTCATTTAATTTACGTGATCAAGCAGGTCATATATAATTATGTTGACCATAATGAAACTCTAGCTGTCGGTAGCATCGGACGTAGACGGGATTCCATGCCATATAAAGTATTTTCATGTGTCTCTATGAAAGTTAAAAAGATACAAAGATAAATAACCCACATGGACCTTTTGGTCAAGAAATTAAGGTACATAGTGATTTGTAAACAGGAAAAAAACTAATACTTATTGCCGCGTGAATGGGATAGCAAGCAATCTATATATATATAAAACAGTTCCGTAACTGACTGACTCACTGACATACAACGCACAGACCAAACCGCTGGACCTAAAGGGCTGAAATTTTGCATGGCGATTGTTCTTATAGTGTAGGGCTGCACTAAGAAAGATTTTTGAAAAATTCTTAGATTTTTTAAAATTAAATTTTTAAGCTGATTTTGTAACTTTTTTTAAGTTTGCATTTAAAATAATAATTTGAGGGTTATAAAATTTATATCACGAGAAAAATCCTAAAAATTCCTTTAAAATGAAATCTTTTCCGAATCTTTACCTCCATTTTCTGATTTTTTGCGAATTTTTAAAGATTTATTTTTAGAATTTGATTTATTAAATGCTGATCACGTGATTTCTTTTTCTGGTACTTTAAATAAATTTAGAAGCCCGGTGGCGTAGTGGTTAAAAGCGTCAAGCTGCCATCCCACACGTCCAGGGTTCAACCCTGTGACTGGGCTAGGTCGACTCAGCCTTTCATCCCTTCAGTGGGTCGATAAAATGAGGACCAAGCATGCTTGGGAACTAAACTCTGGGGGTCCCACGTCAGGTTGACCACCTGACTGAGACATATGCTGTATGGCACCCCAAGCCCACGGTTACGAAAGCGGAGATGGGTACCGCCGGCCCTGGTCCACATCGGACTGTTGCGCCGTGAGTTTAAGTTTTTAAGAGTTTTAAATAAATTTATCGTCACGTGCATAACAACTAAATAGACAAAAAAATTGCTAATGTGGCAGACAACTGGACATATCCAAAAAAATATTAAAATACAGTAAAAGCTATGTTCCTCGAACTGTACTATATTAATTGCACTTTATTCTTTAGTATATCCTATTAGATGTAATAAGAATATTTTCTTCTACATTATTTTGTCTATAAAAATATCCCTTACAATTTTTTTATAAATATATTTTTTTGTTTTTCTTTACATCAATTGTATACATTGATCGTCGCATTTATTATACACACACACACATATATATATATGTAATATTTGCAAAGGAAAGATATTGGAGGACAGGTAGATATAATCTGTAATGAAAAGCTGTCGAGCTGGAAAACTCCTAGATGTAGTCGTGCCGGAACAGGCAATAGAAGTGACTGGGATGAAGAAGAAAAACTCTGAAATCCAATACCAGAAAGAAGAGGCGACTTGACCTGGGTACAGTTTTTATTTTCTGGAAATATAGCTGGACATTAACTCGTACATGAAACATTGCTACAGTTCGCTATTTCGGGAAGAATCCTGACGGCGCAACGCCGCGACGTTATTAACGGAGAGCTCAAACTCACTTCATATTAGTTTGCTGGTTCGAACACAAAGCCTACAGAAAAGGACGCTTAGATCTCCAAGGTAGAAGCGCGCCGAACTTTTAATTGGCTAGAAGCGGACACGTGACTCTAGCAAGTCATATCGGATGATGATCTCTCCAGGCTTCTAGAACATGTCCGTTATATAACGCTTATATAACGCCATCCGCACGTGGCGTTAGGGGAAAAACTACTAGAGTATCTTGGTTGGATGTAGGTCAAAATCAGAAAAAAGGGACGGCGTTCTGTTGCATTAAGATAAAAGAATTTGGAAAAGGCGTGTTAATAATGAAGAGGATTGAAATTTATTTCATGTATGTATATATATATATATATATATATATATATATATATATATATATATACAGTGGAATCTCGATCGATCGTTTTCGGATCCATCGTTTTTCCGTATGTGTCGTTCATTTTATCCAGTCCCAACGATCATATTGCTTTGTTATGTTTCCGCATCTATCGTTTTCCCGCATTTATAGTTCATTTCAATCGGTCCCTTGAAAAACGATAGATCAAGATTCCACTGTATATATATTTTGGCATTAATTGCATACATTGACAGTTGTATTTAATTTGAATGTACTCCGTAGCGAAGTGCGGGTTTTCAGCTAGTATATATATATTTATAGCATCCCCCCCCCACACACACACTACGGATTCCGGAACACTGCAGTCACACGAGGGGGAATGCCACAGGAAGTGGAGTTATCCAGGGTATAATATCGCTTATCATAGACATGACCAGAGTGGAGAAAATGACTCAATCAAAGAAAACATAATGCTCATCTTTGCCAGCTAAATTTCTTTATTGAAGGGGCGAGGACGGATCACCGCTCGACACACACGAACACTACACCACAAGCACGAAGACAGAGAAACAGGCAGAAAATGGACACTACATGGCTAGGACGAAGACAGAGAAAGAATCGCCCCTGCCAAAACCTCGGTGGGTCTTTTAGAAACTTCACGAGGTCGTTGTCACATTACCCTTGCACTTTGCATTGAATGGACAGATGCCCCCAGACCAGTTCTCTGGGTTGAGTCCCGTGGCCTGTTATATAAGATTTGGCGCCCACGAGACTGGGGGTTAAATGGATGATATATTAATTACCTACTATTGCTTTTAGGTTACACTCAAAACCTTTGTTCTTAAAACGAAAACGAAATTAAACGAAAAAGAAACGAAATTAATTTTAAAGGAAAATGAAAAGAATTTGGAAATTAAGAAAAGGTTGTTTGTTTTGTATGTTATATATATATATATATATATATATATATATATATATATATATATATATATATATATATATCATTTTGCATAGCTAAATAAAGTCGTTGAGAGAAATCCTAATGTTGAAAATCCTGGAATTTCAAATCATTTTATACTTGTTAAAATAAGCCACAAAAGCATTCGTCGAATCGGCTTTTCTCACCTCTTATATGTAAGCCATGATTTTTTACTCTCATATGGTTTTCATTAATTTTTATTTTACCAGAAAATCTAAATCTGAGAAGAAAAAACTTTTTGCTCTGAGATCCTATTCTATCAAAATACAATAATACTTTTTCATACAAATTATCCTTCTCTTAAATTTAACATTTCATTGTACAGTGGAATCTCGATCGATCGCTTTTCAAGGGACCGATTGAATTGAACGATAAATGCGGGAAAACGATAGATCCGGAAACATAACAAAGTAATATGATCGTTGGGACTGGATAAAATGAACGACACATACGGAAAAACGATGGATCCGAAAACGATCGATCGAGATTCCACTGTATATACCCTACATTTCTAAGCGCAGTTTAATTCTGAATAATACAATATAAAAGGGTTCGATTCTCGAGTGTGCATACGATACAAAACGAAATAAAATGCTATTAATAGTAGAATATATATACATATATATATATATATATATATATATATATATATATATATATATATATATATATATATATATATATATATATATATATATATATATATATATACATATATATATATATATATATATATATATATATATATATATATACATATATATATATATATATATATATATATATATATACAAATATATATATATATACATTTATATATATATACATATATATATATATACATATATATATATATATATATATATATATATATATATATATATATATATATATATATATATTTATGTATCCCAGATACTTTATTCGAGAAAAATATTTTTGGCGGTAAGCTGGAGTAGATGGAAACAGAAAATTCTTCTAAAATATATAATATTTTTTGAAGATTATTTGAATTTTTCGATTGGGACTTTCAAGGAAAGAAATGACGCTTTGTAGAAACCTAAAATGTATTTACACAGTGTACCAAGAAAAAAGTAAAATGATATCAGTATTAAGGTACTGCGTGGTAGAATTCATACTAAGCACGTGAAGTGCAAAAACCGAACTGTGGCTCAATACGACAGCCACTACAGATTTGATATAAAGGACAAGATGATGGAGCTGTAGTAAGACGTTTAAAATTGCCGTACCTAAAGCAATTCCTTTTATTATATGCGTTTCCAAAATTTTAGTACGAACCAAAAAAAAATGTATTTACATTATGTACAAAGAACATTTAAAAATGATAACAGAATTCATACTAGCTACATGAAGAGCAACCAGAGTGCTGGAGTGAAACGGAATTACCGCATGGTTTATATAAAGAACAAGATGATATGTTACAGAGTAAGGTAAACGTTTCTTTACCCGGTGCAATTCATTTTCTTATCGCGCACTTCAAAATTTAAGTATAAACCCAAAAATTAACATAACATGAAAAGGAAAATAGTAAAATGATAGCAGTATTAGTTGAAATCCCATTAAGCACTTGACGTGCAGCAGTACTTCATGGGTTACAGTGCAATATAGGCTTAAAATTAGTGATAAGATGGTGATGCTAGAAAGAGCAGGTAAATCCGACGTATTTAAAAACAATTTGTTTTTCCTTCGCATTTAAAAATTTAAGTACTAATTGAAAAATATATTTACGCGGTGTACAAAGAAAAAAAAATGATCACTAAATGCACAATAATTACTTAATGGGAAACAAGGCCGAATGGGGTCTAGTGCAGTAATCTCTGCAGGGTAAAATAAAAGGACAAAATAATAATGGTGCAAAAAAGGTTAAAATCACCGTATCTTAGGAAACTCGTTTCCTTGTAGAGCTTTAAAAATTTATTTTAACCTTTAGCTTACGGGGCCATATTTTTCCTATTCCCACTTTAGAACAGGAAATTTCATAACCCCATTGTAAGAATGGAAATTAAGAGGGTTACATATATATATATATACATATATGTGTGTGTGTATATATGTATATATATATATATATATATATATATATATATATATATATATATATATATATATATATATATGTGTGTGTGTATATATGTATATATATATATATATATATATATATATATATATATATATATATATATATATATATATATATATGTGTATATATATACATATTTATATATATATATATATATATATATATATATATATATATATATATATATATATATGTATGTATGTGTATATAAATACATATATATATATATATACATATATATATATATATGTATGTACATATATATGTGTATATATATATATGTATATATGTGTATATATGTGTATATATACATATTTATATATATATATATATATATATATATATATATATATATATATATATATATTTATATATATATATATATATATATATATATATATATATATATATATATATATATATATATATATATGTATATATATATATATGTATATATTATATATATGTATGTATATAGATATATATATATATATATATATATGTATATATATATATATATGTATGTATATATATGTATGTATATATATATATTCATTCTTGGGCCCGTATTCTTGGGATACATGCTATCCCATCCCGTAAGGAAAAGGTTAATTAAGCCAAACTCGCACACTGGAGAATTGAACTGTAGTTTGCAGCCACGTGATTTCCTCTGATTAGCTAAACTAAGTATACTGACTACTCGCAACGAGACAAGAAATAAAAAGGGAAAGGAAAACCTAAAATCAACAATGTACATCAAGTGATCTACAAGACATATCGCATCCCGGCAAGAAAAGTGACACAACTAAAAAATGCAACATTTGAGAAAAGTCAACTTAAAGAAGACAATACAGCTTGAACAAGCAGTACAATATAACTTGTACAACTGCCCTCAGGTAGGCAAATTGCGTGATGTATCGTTTTTCGCGCACGATGGGGCACTTCATACATATTTTTCAATGACATAACCTCAAAATTGCCCTTTTTATTTTACTTGTGTGACTTTTCTTGCATGGGTGTGATATGGCAGCCGTGGAAGTATTTCAGTACATATTAAAAAGTGTACTACTGCTTTCAGTACATGCTAAGAAACTTCAAGGAACTTCTAAAATAAGCAACCTGCTGTAGAATAAGCACCCTGATATAGGCATTGCAAAGAACAAATGTTAGTGACCTTATACTACAGTTCAGTGTTACCGAATATTTTTCTAACAGCCTGCAACTTCTGGGTTATAATTGCACAAAAAGACCTATTATTTAAGGATAAAAGAAACGCATTATAAGTAGGGAAACAATCCAGATTGATATGTCTTCGGACAATCAGCTTCAAAATTCACATTTCAGAGATTGTTAAGCGCAACTTCAGCTTCGGGTCATGCTCGGTATTCAGTCGCTTTCTTGCCTTTGTTTTGATATTGCAAAGCGTTGAAAATCCTCTAGCGCAAAGATACGTAGAGAATAGAGCGAATGTAAGGGAAAATTGGAAGGCAAACGTGGTTTAATTTGGATATGATTAATACATAACACAAGGTACGTCGACATCCGAAGCCACAAGCAAGAGAAGAAAAAAAAATTATTTTGAGTTCTTGAAATTATTTTGAGTATCCAGGCTCCCTTTACGATTAGCAGGAAGAATGAGTTCAATTCCAGGTACAGTTTAATTGTTTCTAGACTGGAAGGAAAAAACCATTGGGTACATTGGGTAGCTTTGTCTTATTGGAATAGAATTCCAGTCTCCCGGCATCCAAACTCGTTACCCTCTGTTGACCGTAGTTTCGCTTTATCATTAAAGCATCTAGACTCAGTGGCACGATATCATACTATAATTTTTTATTCACATCTTCCAACCCTCAGTGAATTTTCTTAAACATAAAAATTCAATGCTAAAGAATAGACAATGTTACCAAATAAATTTATTTTCAGCTACAGTGAAAATCTATGTACAGAATGAGTAAAACCTTGCGTTCTACCACATTAATTACAACTTTCATTCGGTATTCATGTACGGTATAAACAAGGAAACTTTTAAACACGCTATTTAAGTAGCGATCTTTCTGTAGAGGGAACTAAGCATAAGCTTTATCGCTATTGTTTGTCTTATTCTTCGCTATAATGATCTTACCGGTGGAATTTTATTCGTCTCGTGAACAAGAGTAGCTTAGTGGAATCCAAGAAATGGTGTTTGTTTAAATTCCGTCTTCCAATAAACATTTTATGCAGAATATGGAAACTCGTGGAATTCCTACTGAGAAATCTTAAACTAGAATGCAGAAACTTCATGGGTTCACAAACACTAGAGAAAAAGGTGTTCTTTCATAGACTTTTTTTATTTCAAAGAAAAATAAGAAATGTTAGATTTCGTACAACAATCAATATTATCAAAAAATGTGACATAAAATCTAAAAGGAATCATCATCACGTGTATATTTATTGTACTGGTAAATATCGCAAAAGCGACATTTTTTATGTTCCAAAATTTGCATTATAAATTTTTTTTTCAATTTCTTCTCATTCACCATGTCTCTAGACACAAAACACTTAGATTTTAGTAACGTAATTTCCTTAAATTTTAGTAACGTAATAACACTGAATATTCTTAAATATTGCTGCCATACACAATAACTTGATAGCTAACTTGTAGGCTTTAAATGTCAAAGAAATGCCGTTATTTAGAGCGACAAAATTTTTCATGTCCTTCCGGAACCGGCAATGGTTGCCCCATCGATCCCTTCATGTTTTCGAGTATACATTACCCAACATATGCCTCGTGGAATCGCAGCAGTTTGTACAAACTCAGTTCACCGTCAAAAACCTACTAAATCAAAGTTAATTTTAGGGTAATCTCGAACGCTTACCTTGAAGTTTAATAAATGACTCACTGAAGCTGAAAGGCGATACATTTTATATGTTACAGTTGAAGAGTGGAACAGGCCCTTGCGCTGTTATAAAGGGTAATAGATGCACGTGTAATCAATCCTGTAGCATAATCAAATTTGCTAATAGCGCATCATTAACTGAATACTAGTTATATTTCTTAATTTGCCAATTAATATCTATGAATATGGTTCAACATTAGAGTTCGCCCGTCATTTATTCTACGCTGCCTGGATTTTTTTATCTCAATTTACCTGATTTTATGGCAAGTAAGAAGAAATTTCTCAAACATTTAACTGGGTTTCCAAATACGTAAAAAAAATGTCAAATAAGATGTATTTTACAGAAAAGCTTCATTCTTATTGTCCTACGTACTAGGCAAAAACATCTCATACGTAGCACGAATTGGCTCTTTTCCGAGTCGTATCTTACTTTCGTAGATTCGTAGAAAAATCAAATATCTTACGCCATTGGTTTACGAACTATAACACTTTAAGGCTGAAGTGTACTAACCCTAATGGATTCGCCCACCTCAATGTTGACCTATGGATAAAATTTGTCTATTATTTACAGCTCCATAAATGCTAAAAAAAATCAATAAAAATGGTATTTTCAGATAGCCTGAACTTTTCTGCACCTTGCAATAGGATTCATTTTATAAATTTCGTCAACCAATCGAATTGATGAGCACTCAAAACACACTGTACCAGATTTTCCCCCAATAATTTAAATTTTAAAACATTATTTAGATTTTTAAAAAATGAAAAATGCACCAAGGTGTAAAATTCTTTCTCTAGTACGGAGTACAGTTAAAAAAAAAAACTTTTAATCCAAGTCGGCAACCCTTGGACACATTTTCTCCAAAGGTTAACATTGAGTTGAGCCAATCCAATAGGGTTGTACACAGCAGCCTTAAGGGGACTGTGGACCTTCAAATCTAACTTTTTTTTGTTTTGAATGGATTGGCTTGAAATTTGAATATGTGATTAGTACCATAGATATATAAAAGTGGTTAAAATTTAAAGATGAATTATGAATTATTAATTATATCAAAAATTGGCCTAATTAAAATGTTCCATGCGCATTTCTTTTGCATATAATATGGTAATATTTATTTACAGGATACCTTATGGAAATTACAATGAAACTTATTGCTTATTTTAAGCATACATTGAAAATATAAAGAGAAAAAAATAATAGTAGTGAAAACACCCTTTTTATTGCGCAAAATACTTATAAATCATCTTTTCAAGTACAAAATTTAGAAATTCTGAGTTACGAAGCATAATTTTTTTCAATGAGATTTATTTCATATACAGTTAAGTATATAAAACTTAAATTTGAAAGCAATAAGATAGTTAGAAATGCGCCTGGAGCAGTTTGAATATTCGTATGACATGAAAATTTTTATTTTGAGAAAAACACATTTAAAGTTATTGCTATTAGTAACCACATAATATCTAAATTAAATACAAATGCCTATATCTAGGAAAATAATCACAGAAATTGAAAATTATTTTTGCAACACAGTCCTCCTCGTCCGTAGTTTCACAATTCAATAAAATTTTAAAAAAATCGAATATTTGGACAAATTTCACAATTTTGAAAGTCCACTGTCCCCTTAAAGATCAATACACGCAGCATCTCAATCTGAATAACTAATAAAAATCCCTACCATTTCAAGTCAATCCGATTAGTTAATATCAGAGTTGAGGACAATGTTTTCCATGCGTTTTTAATGTACTTGTTAGGAATAGTACTATTACAAAGTGGAAATTAAAAGTGGAGATTAAAGTGGAGATTAAAGTGGAGATTACTCATCCTGACGGCATGGTTCATTGGGAAGAATACAGTCCTTGCCTCGAGATTAAGAGATTAGCGTTCGATTCTCGACTATGATAGTTGGCCATACCAATGGTGACAATTTTGCGCTGATTTACAGGTTCTCTGCGGGTGTACGATTTCTGGTCAAATTCCCGGATATTAGAAAAAAAAAATTCAGGTAGTCTCCTCTAACGAAACTACCGCGGGTTATTAACGTAGGATTACTCGTTAATAACCGCGGCTTACGTTTGCTTACCTCTTTTTATTTATTTTTTTATTTTTTTTATTTATTTATTTTTTTTTTTTATTTATTTTTTTTTTCATTTTGGTACTTTTCTGTTTAACTGTTTACTGCTACTGGGTTTGTATTACTGCTACTGGGTTTGTACTGGGGCCAAAATTATAACTCGCGATACAGGACAATATTTTTCTCTCCGGAGGGCATTTATTGAGGAGCGTAATCCTACGTTAAAAAATACTTAGCTACAAAATAAATTAATTAGCTACCTGTAGCTTTTGCTCTCATTCAATTAAAATGCAATGCAGTGAATTCGAAGTCTCAGTTAAATAAAAAGGACTGTGTAGCATTATTTTGGTTACTTTGTATATTTACAGTTATTTTGCATTTTAATTGAATAAAAGTCTTTTTTTTTGTTCTGGGGCCAATTTGCCCTTTAGTTATATCATGCTGAAGTCACAAAGTAATGTGGTAAAGACAGCTATCAATATCATAACTTTAATCTCAATTTCTATGATTCTTATTATTTATATATATATATATATATACACTCAAGAGCCAAAACATTATGACCACCCCTACATTTTGCAATGAATTCGCCTGGATGACGTGGAAGGCACTTGATCAGGTGGAAGTGGTATTTAACTGCTGCTGGAGAGTCTGAAGAATCATTATTTCACTAACTTCTGGGTATGATGGGAAAGGCTGCGGATCTAAGCGACTTTGATAGAGGGCAGATTGTAATAGCTCGAAGGCTCGGAACAAGTATTTCCGAAACTGCACGACTCGTGGGTTGTTCGCGACCTACAGTTATTAGTACTTATGCAAAGTGGATGAATGACGGTGAAACTAGCAGTAGACGACATGGTGTTGGACGTCCACACGCTATCAAAGAAAAAGGTCGTCGGAGACTGTCTCGCATGGTGAAGCAAAACCGGAGCCAGACAGTGGCTCAACTGACAGCCCAATACAATGCAGGGCCAAGTAGAATAGTATCGCAGCACACTGTTCAGCGGACACTGTTGGATATGGGGCTACACAGCAAACGTCCCACTCGTGTGCCTTTGCTGACCAAGCGTCATCGCCAACTGCGCCTACGCTGGGCCCGGAAACATCGCGACTGGTCCATGGATCAGTGGGAGAGAGTTGCCTGGTCAGATGAATCACGGTTTGTCATTCATCACGCCGATGGCCGTGTCAGGATACGCCGTCTTCCAGGCGAACTGTTGCTCCCTCAATGTACAGTAGGTCATACACAGGCCGGTGGTGGCGGTATTATGCTTTGGGGGACGTTCTCTTGGGCGTCTCTGGGACCCGTGGTTGTGGTAGAGCAGACCATGAATGCTACAGGGTATCTGAACATCATTGCGGACCAGTTGTACCCTTACAGGGCCTCTGTTTTTCCAGCTGGAAATGGAATGTTCCAACAGGACAACGCTTAGTGTCACAAGGCTAAAATTGTGTTGGAGTGGTTCCAGGAACATGATGCTGAATTCCAGTTAATGTCCTGGCCGCCTAACTTACCGGATCTCAATCCGATAGAACACATTTGGGATGTCATGGGACGGCAGCTCAGAGTTCAAAGACCACCAATTCGCAATATCTCGGATTTGCGTGACCGTTGCTTAAACATCTGGTACAATCTGTCTCCGGCCATCTACCAAGGACTTGTGGCATCCATGCCAAGGCGGGTTGAAGCTGTGTTGCGCGCCAAAGGTGGGCCAACTCGTTATTGACAGGTGGTCATAATGTTTTGGCTCTTGAGTGTATATATATATATAACAGTTCCGTAACTGACTGACTGACTGACAGATAACACACAGACCAAACCGTCGTACCTATGGGACTGAAATTTTGCACGGCGATTTTTCTTATAGTTTAGGGGTGCACTAAGAAAGATTTTTGAAAAATTCTTCTTAGATATTTTAAAATTAAATTTTTAAGCTGTTTTTGTAACATTCTTTAAAGTTTGCATTTTAAATAATAATCTGAGGGTTAAAAAATTTATATAACAAGAAAGATCCTACAAATTCCTTTAAAATGAAATCTTTTTTGAATCTTTACCTCCATTTTCTGATTTTTGGTGCATTTTTAAAGATTAATTTTTAGAATTTAATTTATTAAATGCTGATCACGAGATTTCTTTTATTTTTGTGATACTTTAAATTAATTTTGCGTCACGTGCATAACAACGAAATAAATGACAAAAGAAATATTAAAATAGGTAAAACATAAAAATTTAACCACCAGACTAATTGAGATGGAAGACTTTTAAGAATTTAATCCAAAATTAGTGTGTTTTATGGATATTAAACATACAAATTAATTGTATACATTGAAAGTAGTATTTTATTTGAATATTTTCTTCTACACTATTTTGTCTATAAAAATATCCGTTACGATTTTTTTATAAACATACTTTTTTTGCATTAATTGCATACATTGACCGTTGTATATAATTTGAATGTACTCCGTAGCGAAGCACGGGTATTCAGCTAGTTTACACTAAAATATTAACCTTTTTTCAAATTCAAAAGGAGCTTTTATGTTCATGATGTAGATTACCGAATGAATGTATGCATAAAATAAACGGCAACGGGAAAAATTTTCCTTTCAGATGGTGACCGTAACTTAAAATTAGATATTCTCTCTTCTGCATTTTTATTGAATGCAAACAGAAGTTGCAGAAGCAAAATAAGTTATTTTTATTTTCAATAACTGGGAACTTCCCCACCCCCAGAGAAAAAAGTCGCACTGGTGCAGAGAACCAATAAATCAATAAAAAAATTTTCATTCGGCAATACAATATGAAATTCTCTCTAAAAATAAAAGGTAGTAACATTTCTGTAATACTTAAGTCTGGCAAGAGATATTTGTGGAGGCAGGTATTCCACGAAATATTAAATGAGATATTCTGAGAAACTCCTCCTAGAAATGCTAGTTCTATAAAAGTTTCCTTTGATATCCCTGAAAAGGCTGAAAATTCTATATACAATTCCCTCTTTAATTCACTAAAGTAGGAAGATTAGTTTCTACAGTCGTATCTGCAAAACCGTTGATAAAATTAGGAATAACAGTTATAGTTATTACTATGCATCATCTCCAGAAAATCTTTGTGTAAACATATTTTAACTTGACACAATAAGTTAAAAAACTGGTGCAAAACTTGGGGGACATGGGGAGATATTTATAACAGAAGTTGTGTTTATTTTGAACACCATGTATTGTAAAAAATATCCTTTTCTAAAGATAATGACTGCACCTTTAATAACGAGATATTATCCTTCAGATTTATTTCATTAGTTTTCTACATTTGGCGTTCTATATGTATTTCAACTTATATATATATATATATATATATATATATATATATATATATATATATATATACACACTTAAGAGCCTAAAAACTGGTACATCTGCCTAATATCGTGTAAGGCCCCCACGAGAAGTGCCGCAACACGACGTGGCATGAACTCGACTAATGTCTAAAGGTATCCTGGAAGCAATTCACATCATGAATCCTGCAGGGCAGTCCACAAATCCATAGGGTTGCGAGGGGGTGGAGATCTCTTCTGCTAAGCACGTTGCAAGGCATCCCAGATATGCTCAATGATGTTAATATCTGGGGATTTAGGTGAACAATTGAAGTGTCGAAAGTCAGAAGAATGATCCTGAAGCCACTCGGTAGCTTCTCTCGATGTGCGGGTTGTGACATTGTCCTGCTGGAATTGTCCAAGTCCGTCAGAAAGCACAACGAACATGAATGGGTGTAGATGACTGGACAGGATGCTTATCTACCCGTCACCTGTAAGAGTCGTCTCTAGACGTATCAGGGGTCCCATACCACGCCAATTACAAACGCCCCATACCGTTACAGAGGCTTCACCAGCTTGAACAGCCCTCTGTTGACATGTACGGTCCATGGATTCATGAGTTTTTCTCCATACCCGTACATGTCCATCCCCCCCGATAGAATTGAAAACGAGACTCTTCAGACCAGGCAACGTGTTTCCAGCCATGAACAGTCCAATGGAGGTGTTTGCGGGCGCAGGCAAGACGTAAAGCTTTGCGCCGTGCAGACAACAACGCTACACGAATGGGCCTGAAGCTCCGAAAGCCCATGTCAATGACGGTCCGTTGAACAGTTCGCACGCTGAGACTTGTTGATGCCCCATCACTGAAATCCGCAGCAATTTGAGGAAGTGTTGCACGTCTATCTCGTCTAAGGGTTCTCGTCAGTCGTCGACGGTCCAGTTCTTTCGAGGTCTGTCGGAGATTCAATATTTTATCGGATACCCGATATTCACCGTACACTCGTGAAATGGTCGTGCGTGAAAATCCAAATTGCATCGCTACCTCGGAGATTCTATGTCCCATCTCTCGTGCGCTGATTATAACACCACGTTCAAAGTCACATAAATCGCGATAACCTGCCATTGTAGCAGCAGGAACCAATCTAACAGCTTCTCCAGATACCTGTTGTCTTATATAGGCGCTTCCGACCACATCAGATTACGCTGATTGGTTGCATATCTTCGTTATTTGCATACGCACGCCTGTACCAGTTTTTTTCTCTTCAGAGAGAGAGAGTGTGTGTGTCTATATATATATATATATATATATATATATAAAGGTAAGATATTAATCGTAAGAAAGCTGTATAATTAGATTATTTTAGAAATTATGTGAGAACGAAAAAAAATGTCAGTTCAGTCGAAGGATGTCAGCGTTTAAATATCGTTTGAAAAATACGCTAGTTTATGAAAGATTATGAAAGACAGTCTTTTCTCCTTTTTAAAGACATTAAGACTGTTCATTCGAAAGCAATTAAAACTCATCAGAAAATCATTACGCAAAAAAAATTCATTATAAAAAATCTCATAATATAAGGAAGTAGAATAAAATAAGCCTTTTTTCGTGTTTTTTTTTTTTGGCAAAATGATTATATCTTCCCTTCTTTTCAGATATTGAATTCTCAGGTACCATTTGTTATATTTCTACATTAAAAGATTTATTAAATCCTTAAAAAAATTTTTTTTAAATCAATAAATGTTTAAAATATGATCTTGAAATACATTGTCTTAAGATAACTTTAGTGTTAATAGGATAACACTAAAGTCAAAAATCTATAATTTGAGTTAAGTTTCTGATTTTCACTTTATACATCAGCAACTAAACCGAGAATATTATAGGTATATTTGTAATGTAATGATCGTGGTGAGCATTACATTACAACGTTACAAGTCAGTCGCCGCCATTACAAATGTTTCCATGTTTCTTCTGGAATGCTCGGTTTGAATGCTCGACTCAAAAGGTGCTCCACTTCAGTCAGTTCAGTACATCAAGTACTGGCATGTAATGTAATGATCTAAAGTATTCGCGGAAAATAAACGACAGTTTAGTGAAGCACGGTTTCTCGATTTGAGCGGCTCGGTTCGTTGTCCGTTTTCAGGTACTGACTACCAGATGCTCGTTTTACATCACATTACAAAACAACGTTTTGTAACAAGTCAGTAGCCGCATTTAGGCGCCTTATCAAATTGCCTCATTCAGACTGATGTCCAGTGTACTCTACTAATGGTAATAATACTTCCCCTGCGCAATTCAAATGCTCAGTTTCTCTTCTAATGCTTGTACCAGAGACAATGAACTTTGAAGTCTTTATCATCCCTCAGATTCCATTTTTATTCAACATCAGAGGTCTTGAACCGCTAACTGAAAGTTGCTTTGGAAAAAATGCCTGGTTGTCGTAATTTTGGGAACACTGGATGACAACGGGACCCTTATTAAACTTACCAGCAGCACTGTTAAACTAAAGAAAAAGAATTCAGACTATTATTCGGTGTTCCGTTCTGAACTTATTGCTATTGATGAGTCTTACAACACTTGATAGCCAGCCGTGGCGGCCTTGTGGTACAGCGCGCTGGTTTTCGGTGCTGAGGGTGCTCAGATCGAATCCTGGCGAAGCGCCACTAAAATGCCTCCGTTTGTGTCGTCCCTTCATAGGGGGCAATGCTGGTCCGCCTATATGGCGCCCCCCATAATAAAATGGCCAGCAAAACTACGGTGAATTATAGGCGAATGTCTTCGCGACAAGTGCCTCCGCATTGAAAAAAAAAACACTTGATAGCCAAAAATTCTAGTGGGAATATTTGGATTCTTTCTGACTGTCGTATCACTATTCAACATCTTTGCAATTGGGAGAAAATTGATGATCAGTCCAGCATCAGCATTATTAGCAAGCTTAAGACCTTATCTCTTCACAAGGACATTCACGTAAAGTGGATTCCTTCTCATGTAGACATATATTTTAATAAAATTTCTGATATATTGGCAAAGGAAGGTTTCAATGACACTGTGGTTTCCTCTAACATTCTCACATTATGATGAATCCGCCAGTAAAATGAAGACCATAAACCATGAAAAATGGAAAATTCCTCCTTCCCATGAGGGGTATTGTGCCACTCATACATGTTTATCGTTTAAGTTCGAGGGGCAAAAGCTTGAACAAACAATTTCAACTATATTTAGCAATGGTCACATAAAAGCTCTTTCTTCTTTCCAAGGATGCAAAACTTTTTCTTCGTGCCACAAATGCTCAATTACTCTATCCTACCAACCTTCTTTCCTGCATAGGTCTGGATAAGGTTGACATGTCCAGTGGCCCATTACTAGTATTAGACTTCTTTAGGGTGAATGACCTTTTGGACCTGGTCCAGTTCCTACGGACCAGATGGAATTAGTAACAACAACAATGAGTGAACGAAAATACAAATAAAACAAATGACCTTAAAAACATGAAAATTGCAGAGAAAAATTTGATTTTTTTTTCCTTTCAAGTTGATTCTGAATTTGTTAAATGAATTAAGGCGTTTTTATCTAACGTAAAGTTAATTAGATACCGCCAAACTTTAAATGGAAACCAGAAAGAAGAATGAGTTTTATAATCGCTGTTCGGCTGTTAGCGCTTTAAAAAAGCAATCCTCATATGTATAAATAAAAATTCGAAAAGTCATGCATAATTTAAGTTTTCAATGCCGAGAAAATCAACAAAAACATGTCTCTCTTTTAGATAGTTGACATAAAAAGACGATATTACTTTTCTTCGACTTCCAGCAAGGATGGTTTCTCGGAATTCTTATATTCAGCATCTCGAATTATTTTTTTTTAAATGCGTCTGAAAGCTGATAAAATGCAAAATATGAAAACGAATTTCTAGTACGTAAATATCAAGGGATATTTTTAGGGAAAACCATTCAGTGAAAGCCAATGAAAGTTCATGCAATATGCTCTGTAAAGTTTGGTAATAATCAAAATACATATGAATATTATTTTTTGGGATTAAATAAAGCATGTTATAAGGGAATAAAATGTTAAATAAATTTTTTTGTAAGGATTTAGATAAACATGTGGTAGGGTTTCGTGATTTGTCAGAGCATATGTCTATCCACCATCTTCATAAAGAGTAATTTTTCTTTTTAAGCCTTGTTTTTTTGTTTTTGTTTTTTCAGGGTCAGAGAGTTTGTTTCTTTCTTGAATCAGTTATTGGATTGTTTCCAATATCCAATATCTATGAACGACGATGTATTTTTATAGGATACGTAAGCACGGGATTCATATGAAAGTACAAAAGAACCTGCTAGGGTTGTCCTTCATATTATTTCTAAAACTCCTCAACTCGTACGCAGAACTTCACCAGTATGGAAGAGTCATTACAGCAAGGCGAGATAAGCCGAAGCGGGGCTGAATGATACGCAGGTAGTGAGTAGTGAGTGAGGTAGTGCGGCGTTGAATTGTTTTAGCCTGTTCTTGGCGACATTAGCATTTTAAAAAGGATTGCTGCATGGTATATTAATTCAGTTGGTTTTATGAAGTATTTGACTGATCATTCTATATTTATAGCACTTACAGTGGTGGTTGTTATTCTACATATTGATACCTCACAAACTCAAATTCGAAAAAAAATTTCTTTTTTGTTGTGTTTTTCAATCCAGAGGAATCTTCCCTAGTATAAGCCTCGAGACTTGTTGACAACTTCATTATGGAAGCCCCCACTGAGTGAACCAACATGACTCCCTACGTGAGGACAGTAAAGAAACATCCATGCCTTGGCCGGAATTCGAACACTAGCCTACGCGGAGGAACCTTGCGTCGCTAACTGCTCTACGCCTTAGGCGGCAGTTGGAGTTCCGATACTGCCAGAAAAATTATTCTCCATTCTTAGCATTGGGTTTCAGTGAAATATACCTCTGTATATCGTTGCATAGCGATCTGTTATTTCCCACGCCACCTGGGGGAAAAATACCGTATTACGAAGCATAATTATCGCGAGGAATAGCCACTAAAAACAGGGGAGTTCAGTTACATTAAGTCAATGACGAGTATCTTATTCTTATTAATGCCCAAAGGTTCTTCCAAGTAAATACATACGTCCTTCTTCTTTGATTTAAAAAAATGCCGAATCTTTAACCTAGCGCATAAAAATCGCCAAGACTCGGAGAATGACATTTCAGAAGAAAACAAAGTAAATTAAAAAGCGCTTTCAAAAACGCGGCAAAAAGGAAACTCATCTCTTGGCTTAAATATCAGGTATGAGCTCTCAAATGGGCAAAAAAAAAAAAAATCTATAGCAATAATCGTAAAGCCTGTTCGTGACAAATCATCTGCAGTATCCGAAGCATGGCTTTTTCTGCGTACTGCAGAAGGAAACATCTATACCAAGAATCTAGTTTGTTGAGCTATCACGTTTCTTCCTCATAGATTGATTGCGCGTTATAACGCACTTTTATTCCTTCTTGTTTTTTTGTTTTTTTTTGTTCTGTAAGTCTAATGGAGATATCGCCATAAGCCGTTTCGTAAGTGAATTAAATAAGTCTTATCGTCAAGAATTCTTGATACGGGGGGACCGTCGGGGCCGCGGACCGTAAAATTGGAGATGTATCGGGAAGGATTGGGGGTTCGGTGTTATTGTTTTTCGGCGATGGTGGAGTTGATAAGGGAGGGTATTATTTTTTTCGAGCCACCTGTTGAGTTTCGCTCTTAGTCGGTTTAGGACTGATTGATGGCTAATGGATGACGTCTCTGATGAGTGATGGAGTATGTGGCCGAAAGATTTAGCATCGGAGGAGATGGTTTGGAGTAATAAAGAAGGACGCGAGTAATGAGAGGAAATGTGAAATTTGAAGAGAGATAAGAAATTTTGTACTGAAAAAGACCTAACAGCAATGGCCAAACAAATAAGCAAATGAGTTCCTATGATATATTGCCCAAGAAAGCATGTATTTTTTTTTTCATCCTTTTCTGAGAACGAAACAAAAATGAAATTTGACAGATGAATAAAGCTTTCCTGTGATATTTCCTGTGATAGATACACAGTTTCATGCTTTATAAAAGCGAAATCGGATTTTCAGTTCTCTCATGATACAAACTTAATCTTACAGATTCTGGCTTATAGATAATTTGGGTTTCTAAAATATTAACTTATCAGTTCAAAAGTTGATATGTCAACCACGTAGACAGAAAAAATGATGAGAAAAAAATTAGTTTTTTTTGTAAAAATCTTGTTGTTGCTAATGCCACTTGACCGACAGAAACATCAGATAAGTCCCGAAGGCTATGGGCGATGAAGGTAGCGACTCCTGTTTTGACTGGCACCGGAGTCCGACTTGGTCAAAGGACCAGTCCAGTATTTTGAACCGAGTCAAGTGACGAGACCAGAATGCTCAAAATACAACACTGTAAAAATTAATGTACAGTAGTTTAAAGGACGGAACGACTTCGTCTCGCTTATATTTAGTTGGAAAATAGTCCTAATTATTCAATTAATACTGTTTACAAGTGTTAATTAAATTTACCTCACTGCTGAGACAGTACAAGCCTGTTGACCCCTTATAAACTTTCACAAACGTAAGTCTGACAGAGTTTTGGTTATCACAGATGTGTATTTTATATAACTGTTTTCATACTATAATTGCAGTCATCTATGTATATAAAACAGTTCCGTAACTGACTGACTGACAGCTAACGCACAAACCAAACCGCTGGACCTTAAGGGCTGAAATTTTGCATGACGATTCTTCTTATAGTGTAAGGGTGCTAAGAAAGATTTTTGAAAAATTCTTCTTAGATTTTTTTAAAATTAAATTTTTAAGCTGTTTTTGTAACTTTTTTTAAAATTTGCATTTAAAATATATATTTGAGAGTTATAAAATTTAAATGACAAGAAATATCATAAAAATTCCTTTAAAATGAAATCTTTTTCGAATCTTTACCTCAATTTACTGATTTTTGGTGAATTTTTAAAGATTCATTTTTAGAATTTAATTTATTAAAATCTGATCACGTGGATTCTTTTCTTTTTGTGATACTTTAAATTAGTTTTGCGTACGTGTATAACAACGAAATAAATTGGCAAAAAAAAATGTTAAAATGCTGTAAAAGATGAAATTTAACCAGTAGACTAATTTAGAGTGAAGTTTTTTAAGAATTTAATTCAAATTTGTATGTTTTATGGATATTAAACATACAAATTAATTGCGTACATTGACAGTTGTATTTAACTTGAATATTTCTACATTATTATGTCTATAATTTTGTCTTTCTATTTCTTTTTTTTTTTTGGGGGGGGGGGCATTAATTGCATACATTGACCGTTGTGTTTATTATATATATATATATATATATATATATATATATATATATATATATATATATATATATATATATATATATATATGTATATATATATATATATATGTATATATATATGTATATATAATATATATATATATATATATATATATATATATATATATGTATATATATATATATATATATATATATATGTATATATATATATATATATATATATGTATATATATATATATATATATATATATATATATATATATATATATATATATATATATATATATATATATATATATTTGGCATTAGTTGCATACATTGACCGTTGTATTTAATTTAATTGTACTCCGTAGCGAAACACGGATATTCAGCTAGTTAAAATATATATTAAAAGGAGCCGTTAGCAGTAGGATGAGTATAACAAGTGTATGTTCCACACCTATCAAGTAAGTTATGTTTTCATCAATGAAGTCGCCTCTGATAAGTTCCTGCGGGAATTTCTTAAGATAAATCTACAGTGGGCTCGCCATAAAGGAACTTTCATTGAAAGAAAATCTTTTGCCGATATTGCCAGTAAATAAAACCCTGACATTTAACTACATTTTCTCTACATTACTGTTTCAACAAATAAAAGTTTTGAATTTTTTATAATTATTTTTGGGTTTTAAAAGTCATTTGTTCGCAGTTTTTCAACCAGCCGAATATTTTTGGGTGTAGTGGGATTTCAAAACTTTTGTTCATGAATATTAATCCCTATGGACAAAACTCATTTCATAAGCAAAAGCAGAATGCACTAAGTATTAAGGCCACCCCCACTTTCGTGTACAAGCCATTGTCTGACTGAAGACCGGAGCTGCGCAGCAATTCCTGTATACGAAGACGAGGTCCTATTCTGCGTATACATTCCCTGTATACGCAGAATAGGACAGGATACGTATCCTATTCGTATACCCTTATACGAATAGGATACGTATCCTGTCCTATTCGTATACAGGATACGTATAGGATCCTGTATACGATCGTATACGATCGTATCTCCTGTATACGATAGAGAAAAGACGACTTGATTTCCCAAGTTCGGAGCTGTTCATTGTTGTGGGCCTGGGCTCCGGACGGACAATACAGATCTGCTGACCTATCGGGGTAACCCGGAGGCGAATTTCTAATAAGTACATGGATCTTGCAACCGAGTGCGGGGCTAACCGTAACGGCCAATGATCGAGAGCGCATGCTTTCTGTTTTCAAAAGCACTCAACGGTTTAATGGCGTATGATGAAAGTATACAGATTGTCGTTAAAATTGTGCCCTCCACTGTTTTAAATGAAGATAACTTTGAATGTGAAGTAAGAGCGAATATCCATGATGAAGAATCATTTCCTGCCCGGGTGAAAAAATGTTCGGACTGTTAAACTGACAATTGTTTATATTTCAATCGGGCATTTTTAATTGCTTATTAAAAATAAACAACTTGTGCAAAGAACACATTATTTTATTTAAGCATTTATGTACTGATAGAAACATATTTGGATAGATCCTGCATTGACATGTAGGACTGCATAGAAATGCAATAAAACTGCACCAAAAATCTCTGGAAAAGTCAAGTAACATTTTTAGTGATGGGTTGTATATTTTATAACAATCAAAGCAGGATATGTATTGCGTCTTTTTTTAATTTTTAATTGATTTTAATTTGATTGATTTTTTAATAAAATATGTATTTTAACTCCATTACAGAAATATTTGTTCATGAATGTTAATTTACAGTTTTAAATAAAAGAAATTTTTTAACTTAGTACTATTTTTATTTCAAAAATGTTTGCATATGTAAAAATACCAGCTGTTAGTTAGAAACTGATTCTTCATTTTTAAACAACGATATTGTTACAAAATGTGAAAGAATTGGGATTAGTTAGAATTTACAGCCAGGCACTGCTTTTAACATTAATAAAAATAATTTATAATGGGTGTTTAATAAAAATCATCTGTTATAAATATAAAGAGATCAATGGTGCTACAATCAAATTATGGGTGCCTATGTATATGGAGCATATTCCTCTTCTGCTATTACTTTTACTTTTGCAAATTTACTTTATTTTTAACCTGAGCCTCCAGACTGTTCATTCGATCCGCACCTGATGTTTAAAGGCAAAAGTGACAAATCATTGAATTCAATTATTTGTTCAGGATTTGTATTCTGCATAGACAACTCTTTAGTAGCTCAAGTGCAGATAAGTCTCTGAAAATATTCCGAACTGCTTCTATAAACACTGGTGGCAATGTATTTTTATGCACAAATTTCTCGTTAGTCCAATTTCTGATATTGACATAGGGATTTAGCACCTTTGGGGCAACATTGGTGATAAATATTTCCATCTATTGAATACTTGTTGCAAAATATTGCTCATGCAACTTTTCTCATATTTTGGAGATTGTCAGAATTTAACTGAACCTTTTCAAAACATATCCAAAATATTCTACTTTTTTCAATAGTAATTCTTTTGTAAGGATTACTATTTATGATTGACTGATTTTAGATTGGTTATTAGTGTTTTCAAATTTCTTGTGGAGGCAACATTTCAACATGTAACATCTAATTTTAAAGATAACCAATAAACTTTTACATTGAAAATTTTGTCTGCTGCCTAAAATTGAATAATATTGACAGAAAGTAGCTTTTTATTAAAAAATACATAAATTCGAAGTCTTTATTAGATATTTAAAAGGTGCGTTAATTTGTTATTTAATTTTTTATATAGAAAAATACTTGATTTTCTTTCAAATTTATGAGCGAGCGAGAAAACTAAGAAACGCTACACACAGGGTGAGTGACTAGATAAAACAGAATATAAGCAAACATAAAAGTCCAAACATAAAAGTTTCCAAGTACAAATCCACGCGTAGTAAAGAACAAGTGCTATTGGCCGTTACGGTTAGCCCCGCCCTCGGTTGCAAGATCCATGTACGTATTTGAAATTCGCAACCCGGAGCCCGTAAGCAAAAGCAGAATTACGAATTTATTCATTTTTATACTCTAGGAACGTTTATGGAACGTAAAACTTTTGTATCAATCTTTCACTCTTTCAATCTTTCACTCTGATATTTCTCAATTCGTCCTCATGAAAATCATATTTTGGAGAGTCCATGAAACCAGATTTCCTTGACAAGTTCAATTTTTCAAACCGTGTTCAATAATAATCTATCATTACAGTTATGTTTTTATCTGAAATCATTCAATAACGTTTTTTTACTCTTTTCTGAGAAATAAAAATACATTTGTTTATTTTAGGAATAATACAAAAAAAATCATTTTAATGTTTAACAGGAGATTTGAAATATAATTTACATTTTGAGTCTAAACCAATTTTTTTTTTAAATGTAGCATTTATTTCACTCTAAAAACGAAAAGAATGGTTCCACTTCATGAGTAAATGATTAAACACCGGCATCCTCTCTCTGTAAACACACGAGTAGATAGATCCTTAAACAATCTTTCTCGTCATTTATTTTCCACAATTATTATTTAAGAGCAATTAATTAACTCTAATAATAGCACTTACTCGTAATAGAGGCCCAAATTAATGTCCTATATGTATTCCTTTCAAAGGGAAATTTTATTGAAAATTTCCGATTTTTCAATATTTTTAATTGAAATATTCTATTTTTATTTTGCAAGAACATTTCTAATTAGTATTATTTTTGATAACAGTCTTACAATGCGAGCTTTTATGCTAAAACAAATCATTTGGAAAACCTATTAGAAACAGGATATACTTCAGTAGAATGATAATTGAAAAGCATGATAACATTCATACACTGATAGATAAGATGAAGATTCATTCTCTGTTTAACAAATAGCTATTGTTTGATAAAAATGCAAAGTTAAAAAGAAGAATTTTGATATTTTTCAGCTCTGCGATCGTCTTGTTTAACGGGAGGACAACCAGCTTGGGACCTACAGCTTAAAACCGATTCGGAACAGCTTCGTCAGACTCTCAAGCTGATGACGGAACACGAAACCGCAGGCTGTAGAATAACCTTTAATCAAAATTGTGGCCTTTTACAAAGCTGTTAGCAAGCAGAATGTTCACAATAGAATTAAAATCAAAAAGACGCGGAAGATAAGAATTATATATACAAAGGAAACAAAGAGATTCTTTTTGTAGAACAGTAACATACAATTTCGTAAAATTCACAATAAAAATTTATATTTGCAACAAGTTCCGATCAAGTAATTTCAGGCCAAGAAAGAATGATAGTGATTTTCTCTACGGTCTATTACCGATTGTAAACTTATTAAATCCATTAACCTTTTCCTTATGGGGTAGAATAGTATGTATCCCAAGAATACGGGCCCAAGAATGAATATATATATATATATATATATATATATATATATATATATATATATATATATATATATATATATATATATATATATATACAGGGTGATTTTTTTTAAACTGACACTACTCAGAGCCATCTGTAGAGCGATCTATCAGCCGGAATTCCACTAGAATTGATAGAGGGACTAAGGACGACATGGGAGAGAGTTTCCGTGAAAAAAAAAATTAGCGGGTGCGCGACAACAAGAGCGCCATATCTTCCCCTATCGGCGACGTTTGGAACTAATTTATTTTTCACAGAAACTCTTGCCCATGTCGTCCTTAGTTTCTCTATCAATTTTGGTGGAATTCCGACTGATAGATCACAGATGGCTCTGAGTAGTGTCAGTTTTAAAAAAATCACCCTGTTTATATATATATATATATATATATATATATATATGTAAACGCCTGCGTGCAATAGCCCATGCACGCAAATCTCACAGGATTACAACTTTCCGAGTGGTTATTTCTTTAAGTGACGTACTCCGAGCGTGGAGCAGTGAAAATCACCCTTCCTGTGAATGGGGCGATATTACTCAAAGGTTCCGCATGCAGTGAGGGTGTGAAGAAACGATATTAGGAATGACTCCCTTTCTTTCGTAACAACAACAATTTAATACATGAAAAAAAAAGTTAAATTAACATTGCGTTCCAACTACTCGCGTAGTAGTAAGGTGGACTCTCCGTCTCTCAACAACCACGGCGATCAGAGTCTGCCACCTCCTCTCTCGTTCGTCGTACGTCGAATAATCCCGATCAGGGTCTCTCTCCAAAACCAGTCTTTTTCTCCCCCCCCCCGCTGGGGGTGGTTCTTTCAAACCCAGGGTGCAATCTCTCCCGAACCTCTCATCCCCTGGACAACTTCTAGCCCGGTCCAAGACAGCTTTGTTTAACAACGCCTGAATAAGCCATTGCTTAAACAGCGTGGGGGGTCCGGTTGCATGTTGCGTTGAAACTGCTCGCACCAAACCGGCGAAAGCGAACAAACACCTCTTGTTTGTGCTACCCTCGCCATTGTCCCATTGTCTCGCGGGAAAGTCCTGGACGTTACAATATATACATACATTATATATATATATATATATATATATATATATATATATATATATATATATATAAACTCCTTTATGGCCGTTCTTACAAAAGGGGAAGGAAATATCCCGTTCTAAAGAGGGAATCGGAAAAATGGCCCTGTAATTTTCAAGGTAAGAACAATCATTGAAAAATATGGAAAATAAAATAAATAATAGCAACATCAAGTGTGGAAGGTCTCACAAAGAAATGGGATACTTATAAAAAAAGGTATTGAAAATTTAAGAATTGCTTAACATTATACCAAGAGAGTTCAATCGATAGAACGCTATTCTCAAGTTTAAGAGACTGTATTCTTTCCACGAACAAATTTTTATGCTTAATTTATGTGCTAAAATATGTCCACCGACATTTTATAAGCGTATAACAACAGTCCTAGAAAGGAAATCACGCTTTCTCTAAGCGAAGAATATTCTGCCTTCAAGCATAACAATTTTTTTTTTAATTTTCCTTGAGAATTTTGAAACTGAAGTAAAACTCTTTGATAGTAAAAGACATATATTATAATATGTCCGTAGAATATATAAAACTCCTGAAAAACTTAAAGCACAGCTCAATTTAACAGGTAATAGCAGAAATTACTGGAATGAATGTTCAGACTATAAAATCGTATAGTTTAGAATATAGTTAAATTCGGAAATAACTATCAGTATTCAGAAACAAATTGATTATTTATTATTTCACTTATTTTCAGTATTCCCTTAGCCTTTTCCCTTGAAAAATATATCAGGTTAAACTACAGTGAAAACTTTTATCAAAATTAAAACTTCTGTCTCGTTCCATTGTTCAAAGTTGTAAATAAAGTACCAATAAACTATTCACCTATTATTCTAAGAATAATTATTTCGTAAGAAAAAATTAAACGCGTTTCCGACTAAGCAATTTCTGACTTATGCATGCAAGAAATGTCAGTTTCATTCACTCATATATTGTCTTTGGAAGCCACGACTTGAGTAAATGAGGAGACATTAATTACAATACTCTTGTGGTCCATTTCAATCTCTTTAGGTACATTCCACACTCTTTTTACCGAGCCACATAAAATAAAGTGGCAACCCGAGGTAGCCTAGGGGTAGTGCGTCGGCTTTCGGCACCGACGATGCTCGGTTCGAATCCCAACAAGTGATGCTAAATACCTATGTGTCTAGGCCGGATATAGGCATGTTAAATCTGTAGACTGCAAAGTCCTTCTAAGTTGTCAGCGAAGGGGGGAACGGTACGACTCCCCCAGTTGTGGCCCCTGGGGTTGCTCGGTCAAAATTCGCATGGCACCTGGCTAAAGTTGGAGTCCGACCCTTGTGGTACGAATATAAACCAGAGCAGCACTCCTCGGCCCGTAAGCCTGTTTGGACCTGGTCTGGATTCTCCCGCCAGGGGACATAAGTAATTGCAACAAACGATAAAATGGAAACGAATTTATATCAAAGAACCTCCACCATTTTAATTTTACAAAATAAATAAATAAAAATAATAATATAAAGATGAACGAAAAACTGAACTTGCTACTCCTGGAAAATAAACTGCTGATGCAAGTGCATGGGGTCCGCTGATGCAGATCGAGATCCGAGCAGGCCCTGATTTTCCATTAGGACCAGTAGACCCGGGCCTAGGGGCCCACGAATGTTGGGGGCCCCCCAAATTTTTTTTTTAAAGAAGAAATTCTCAATTCAAATTTTTTTTATTTTACCTTTTTTGAATAGCAATTTTTATTATTTATCCTTTCAAATTTAATTGTTAGGTTCATCATATGTATGTTATAGTGTATATTAAGGATTATTAAGTTTTTCTGGTTGCATTGTATTGGTGTTTTAATGATGAAGTTAATATGTTGTATTGCTTTTTGTTATTTGATAATGTTCTAGGCTTCTGCACTTCAAATAGCCAATTCTTGGCAAAATGGTACTTTGAAAATGATTCATAATTATTTTTTTTATGTGTGTCAATTTTGGAAATTTTACGTCCACATCAGTGTTAGAGGACCCCCCCCCCCCAAGTTGTGCCTATAGTCAAGAATTTTCTAAATCGGGCCCTGGATCCGAGACACATCTATAAGGAACAATTGAAGCTGAATTACGAAGTTATATAACTTTCAAAATGTATAAAAACGTGAAATTAGAGCGGAAGTTGTTAAGCTCAGTGAATGAACGAGGAGTCCTAGAGGCAAATCAGATCGCAAAAGAGAACAAAATTGTAAGCAGGATTGTTTGCTTGGAGTTTGCAAACAGTAAATTAAAATTAAATTAATTTAAATGAAATTCAAAAAAATATTATTTTTTAATAAATAAATAAAAATATATTTAGACATAAAAGAACGATAAAATTTTGGAATAGAGAGAGTATTAATCACTATTTATCTTATCATATAAAGCAAAATCAGTCAATTAGATGTTCAATTAGACTTTTTGGAGAAAAGTTTAGTTCAAATACCTGGGTCATGTGCTGTATATTTTTGTCTATTATTACGAGGGTATAATCTATTAGTACTGATTGTTGGTTAGTTATTATATTTTATAAAACTTATGTTTTAAACAAAAGGTGAAGTGTTGAAATTTATTGGTTTTGAAATAGCACTCAGACCAATCGTCATAAATATACCTAATTAAAGTTGCACCTATATTAATTCTAAGTTAAGCTCTAAAATAATTATTAGTGATACATTTTTATTTTTTATTTTTTCAAGGTTATAAGTAATCATTAACCTTTTACAAGGGTGTCAGGACTTGCATCTGACAAGCGATAACTATTTTTTTTTAATAGGTAACAACAGTAACTACGTAGGTGATCCATAAAAAAAATTATATTTCGTAGCCCTCAATAATAGGCAAAGGATTTGATGTTAATTGAGTTAACCTGTGCGTTTTTTTATAAAGGAAGCCTTTTTCTGACATTTAATCTGTTGTTTTAAATGGTTTCCCTTTTGTTCGTTAATCTCAGGACTGAGCTAACTGTGAACGTTTAGCTTTTAAAACTTAAAATATACTCAGTCAGTCACGGTTGAAGGGATAGTTTTATTACCCCCCCCCACCCCAAATAAATTATGTCGACCGTTTTCAATTAGGTTCAATTAGGAGGAGAATGGTGTTTAGTTCTTAACCCTTACGTCGGACCATCTGTCTTTATACTGTTCCCCAGCTCTTCGGTCTCGCGGACCGCCACGCTATAAAATTAGGATATTTTCCTATTTCTCTAAGTCTTTCGCAGTTATAAGTCATCAGTGCAAAACTACTGCCACCTCTCATTCTTGAAAAGGGTGAATGAAAAATAGATTATTCAGCAAAAATTTCAGAATCCGATTCCTCAATCTGTGATAGCGCGAGGGAGACAAAATGTCTGGTTCGTTGTGAAACAGGAGGAATTCTTCCAGCCATGCTAGTTACAACAATAAAACAAAGATCTTGGAAATAGAATGCACGAAGACTGACAGATAATTAGTACGGTTGAAAGCTTATCGGTCATACAGACCGGCAAAAATTTAAATCAGTTCAAGGCTCATCGGTCCAAAAGACCGACTATGTTTTACAAAGATTAAATTTACCGGCAAAAATACGAGCGGGCGAAAATCTCCGATGTGTGATACTTGAAGGTCAGGACCCGACTGAAGAACTCACAAACCCTCAACAGTCTGATCACCCCCACCACCACCCCACCCTTCAGAACAGGTGCAAAAGCGGTCTCCTAGACCGATGAGCCGATGTATAATAATAGTCGATGGTAAATATAGTTGCGGGATACAATCGTAAAGCACACCTGGGCGGAAAACAAGATGTCTTGAGTTCAGTTGTCCAGCCATCCAGTGGTATTTGGAAGAGATATAAAAAATCGATAAGTATGAGAAAGGCTAGCAGTGATCGTCATACACTCTTCACAATTTTTATGTGTTGGATATAATCGATGTTTGCTTTAGCATTTCAGCTGTACAGGTAGCCCTCCTACAGCACGGCATCTTACAACACGGTTTCGCTCTAACACGATAAAAAAAATGGCGAAAACCTTTCTACAACACTGTGCTTCTATAGTACTAGATACATGATTTTTGTGTAACACATTTAAAAACTAAATTACCTTAAAATAATGACGGGAAGGAATAATGAACTATAGTGGCTTTACATGGAAATGTATAAATAAATTATAATTTATTCATTTATAACTCTATAAAATTATAACAAGGCCTAAGCTTAGCTGAAAATCTTGAATAATTTTTTCTGATTGCAGACCCTTCCGTTGAAAGAAGCCTAAAATTCAAAAAGGAGCTGCAAAATTGTCTATCTCCATACCTGAATGTACAATGACCTTGTAAGAACAAGCAAATAAACCAAAATTACAGATTTTACAAAGAGGATAGAAGGTGCAAAATTCTAAATGAAGAAAAAGGTTCTGAAAGTGAAGGTGATATCGTTCAATCGAAAAAACGTTCTCGTTTGATTGTACTGAGCAGTGAGGAAGAAAAAATTTATTAAATTTAAGGTCGCATTAAATGAAAATAATATTTTTTGTTTATTTTCGTTTTGTGTTATGCAAACGTTTATATTTTTAATAAAAATTAAGTTGCTTATATGGAATTTAAAAAAATGTTTGTTTTTAATAAGTTTTCAGAACGTAACTCCCCTCTTTTGAGCTGACTCTGGGTCTCATACAACACGGTTTCATACAACACGGCATTTTCTAGGAACCTATCTACCGTGTTATAGGAGGGTTACCTGTATTTGTATACTATGGCATCAGCCACTTGAGGCTAAACGTTTTCCTTGTTTAATCTGTTGAAGCCGAAGCCAGCTTCATCCTTCTCTTTCAATCCCGATGGTATTTAGAAACAGCATTTCAAGTTTCACTTTCAATGTATGCAGTTCTTTGGTCTTGTGAAGATAAATAAAACCTCACACCTATAAGATACCTAGTTAGTTGTTGTTAGATAAGATATGAAATGTCTGGAGGTTTTTCTAAATAGGAGAAACCAGCAATCGTCAAATATTCAATTTAGCTAAATGAGTTATTAATGTATAGTAAAGGCCTTGATGAGTTGTTCCATACTAAACATGCATCTTTTTCTAATTATATCTTTAAAAATAGTTTTAATTTTTTTAGTGATAGTCCTTAATAGTTTAATGCCTCAAGTCTCTAAAAACTTAACAATTTTAAGAACTATTTCGCTCTGTTTTTTAATGTCTATCACAAAAAAATTGTTTTGAATATCAAAGTAAAATAAAAAAATATTTTTGAAAAGCATTCCCATTGCATTTTTAAATATCTATTTCCAAGTATAAAAGAAAAGGTATAAGCATTTTATATAATGTATGATCAGAAAAGACAAGACACGAAAATGTTCCACATTGGGATCGAATATATCAAATGATGCGCCTCCCAAATGTAACTCTTTCTCACTCTCTCTGTCTGGCATCCCATTTACAAAACCCATGCTAAAAAAAAGCGAAAAAGATATGAATTTTCGAATATACGATACTCAGGCAGGTGAACCTCATATTTAGGGTTACTGTGTCCTTTTCATCAGAGTTCTCACTGATAAGAATATCGCTTTTAATGGACTCTCTGAGTAAAATCATAGAGGATAGAGGGGTATTATGTTACACTGATGCCCTTGGTTGAGCTCAGTTCATTTCCGTTTCTAGGAAAAATCCTCGTTCCACCTCTTCGCAACCTCTCGATCAACTTTTTCGATGCTAGATCTCTTAAGCTTTCCTAGGATTCCAGAAACTCAAACGATCTATGATACCATCTGTTAAAACCTTAGTCCGATTCCAGAGAAAAAAAAAATGGCAGCAGTCATCTGGCCTTGAGAAGTCTTCGAGTTTACACCGGATCAAACGATTCCGATTACGATGATGATTCGCAGTACGACTTCCTGCGAAGGTTTTAAAAAGAAGATAATGATGATGAGGCAGTTTTTTTTCCCTCTAGTTTTTAAGCATTAGATACTAGCCAAGAGGTCAGTCTGGGCCGATCGTAAAGGGTTTAATTCATGTAATCCTTTTCACGCTCTAAGAAAGTGAAAAATGAAAAAAAAATTAATAATAATAATTGGCTAATAAAGTTTAGATGGTTGGAACTGGTTCCGGAACACTCTATAATAACATCTTACCGTTCTCTGGAGAAAGTTCTGTTTCACAAAAGAGTCTTTATGAAAAACTCCTCGAAAAGAAATAAACTTTTAAATCGACATGGTTCTGTACTGTTTAAAAGACATAACGTAACTTTCCTTATTCAACTTGTCAGCTTCGTGCAGGTAAATTCATCCATAAAAATGCCCATTAAACTAAAAAGCACAACCATGGTTTTGTTTTCCTCATTAACTCGTTGTCTGTGACAATTGTCTGTACTTGATTTTTGTTCTCATTGTTTATTTGTTCTATGCCCTTAAACATTTTATTTTCTTTGTGTAATTTTTCCCAAATCGATTTCCTTGGCAGTTATGTAAGTCCACTTTTATCTTTGCGCGTGGTATTATACTGAGACGACAGATTAAAAATGAGTTTTTTTTCGTTTAAAAAATATTCCAGGAGGATAACATTTGCATAATTAATGAAGAGTTTCTTAAATCTTCAAACTTCTGTCTCCAGACCTCTCTGCTACTTAATTCTATGTATCATTTATTCCGCTTAAGTATGAGATTTCAAGAATCTTATGATGTTCTCGGGGAAAAATTTTTTCAACTATTTGGGGTACGTACACAAATTTAGGAGCAGACTCCAAACTGTCACATATCATAAAATACTGAAAACTTCGCATTTTCAGTCTTATAACAGACTCGGAGAAAATTTAACAGAATCGTGGCAACGACTGTCTAACTGGACCCTGGTTTCCTAACCTTGAAGCTAGTGTGCTAACTAGTTAAACTTCCATGGTAATGAAAGGAACTGTCAGTTCTTAGGGTCAATGACATGAAACATTGGCAAGCATTCTTTGTAATCTTTAAAGCATTTAGTAATTTTCGTAGGAACTAATTATCTTTTTACCGCAGATTCGTCGTCACATATACTCATTTCTAAATCGTTCTGTCAAGGAGATCTTTGGGAAAATCGTTCTTCAGGGGTGATACTGCATCGTGTTCTAAGGGCCATTTATATGTTCCCAATGGTTATATATCCTCCCATATAAACATGTTAATATTTGGTTCAATATGAAGTATTCAAAATGGTCAGGGTATCTCTAAAACTGGTTGATTTGCAGACCTAGCATGCTCTCTTTAATATTTACCTGGATCTTTTGCGTTTGATATTGTTTAGCTTACAGTTACTGGTGATTACTCGGAAGATATGAATCACATTCTACATGACATGGTACGCGCAGTTAGCCTCTTGGAAAAACGGTTAATACGTGAGAAAAATTATCTACGGGTCCGGGTTAAGACAAATGCGTGTAAATATCCTTAAGCTGAGCCCTATAACGTATAACTGAACAATTTATGTTTCAACAGGAAAAAATAAATTAGCGGAAAGAACGAAAATTTTCTTATCTATCAATACCAAGTCCTTAGAGTTTTATAAATGCAGTCACAGTTTTCTGCTGTCAGTTTGAACTTCGGCACCTGGCACTTAATATCACTCTAAAATCCTTCTAAAACTGATTGATTTGCAGAGCTAGACGGATCTCTTTAGTACTTCCCTGATTCTTCCTCCTTTTCTGTTGTCTTGTCTACAGCTAATGGTAGTGCTAAAGTTGTGAGACGCACTCTTACATGCTCTACGAAAATAGCTACATCGCCGGTGCGAACACTACTTTTCGCATTTTATACGGCACGTTTAGTTTGTCCCTACTAAAAGAGATAATCCATGAGAAAAAAAATTTTTTCGTTTTCAGGATGGGAGAAATGGGATAAATAAGTACTACTAACCAATGGCGCAACAGTCCATTGCGGTTTGGTTTGGTGCGCTACGGTCAATTTTTCCTACACGAGGGCTAATTAGAGCGAGACCTACTGCTTAAAGCCGATTCCAAACGGCTACAAACGTCCATGCCAAGAGTGGGATTCAGATCCACAGACTTCTCCGCTTCTTGACCATCTTCGCTTTCTTGACCGTAGCCTTGGCCATACAGCATATGTCTTGCAGGTGGTCAGCCTGCCGCGGAACCACACAGTTAGTTCCCAAGCATGCTTGGTCCTCATTTTATCGACCCACGCAAGGGATGAAAGGCTTAGTCGACCTTGCCCAGTCGCAGGGTCGAACCTTGGATCTGTGGTGTGACAGCTTGAAGCTTTTAACCACTAAGCCACCGGGCGTCCAAATAAGTACAAATATGTGATAAGTTGAATTTCATGATGTATAATTGAATTAATTTCAACTGAAGCATTCCGAGAATTCAGAGATTTACGTTTGACAAAGAGAAATAAAAAATAGAAAAGCATATAAACAATATTCTTCTGTTTCCCTCAAAGCCTTAAAAAAAATTTAACGTAACCGCTGTTTCCGGTTCTCAATTAAACTACGATTCAGGACTTTATTTCGCTGACACCTAAATTGCCTAGTTAAAAAAAACACAGAAATAATACATGAAATATCTTTATTCGTGAAATACAGAAAGCATTTTTAGAATGTCAAATTCAAAAACGCTTTTATTTTATTGTTCTTACCATACACTTGATATAAAAAACTTGGAAAATCCGAATACTAATCTCTCGAATCTGGTTCAGAAACCAGACCTGCTGAAAATAATTTGATTATACTTTGCAGTGATAGCCGGCGAAGAAATTACGCCAGGCATGCTATTACACCAACGAAACACCTTCGTATCATTTGTAGTTTACTAATAGCCCAGAAAAGGATTTCGACTGAGAATGTTATCTATAATATCAAATAAGTTCAGCAGAAACTCGACAGATCGCGTGATAACTAATCCTCTCGAATCCTTCAACTAGCCAATGCCCCTGAAATTACCACGGAGAACTATGTCAAGTGAGAAAGAATTACTCGATTTAACCCAAGCGTAAAGTACTTTAAAAAATTTCAAAATGCAACTGCTGAAAATACTTTATTTTGACTT
>OU015497.1:31802111-31812111 GCA_907164885.2 Dolomedes plantarius
TAGGCTTAATCGTCGCCGGCATATCAACCGACATCCAGTAATAGTTAATGTTCTACACTTTTTTCAGTACTCGCTGAATGTTTACTCCGTTTTATAAGCGAAGAAATTTTCCCAACAATTTATTATTTGATATGATGAAGTGTAGATAACTGAATTGTGAACAATATTACATACTGAGAGTGATGTAATCCAGACTATATTTTAGTACAGGGTGTCCATAATTAAAGTCCCACTTTCAAAAGGCGGCAAAGAAAGAAACACTGGTCAGAATGACTTCAAATTTGAACTGAATATACCGGAAGAATGGGGAAACGATTTGGCATAATAAAAAAAGTTCCAAAATGTATCAATAGATGGCGCTGTAAGCGGTCGGAAACTTTTTTTTTTATTATTATTATGCCAAATCGTTTCCCCCTTCTTCCAGTATATTCAGTTCAAATTTGAAGTCATTCTGACCAGTGGTTCTTTTTTTGCAGCCTTTTGAAAGTGGGACTTTAATTATGGACACCCTGATGTACTTGCTGAATTTTTACTCCATTTTTAAGTGAAAAAAAATGTTCCCCAACAAGTTCTTATTTGATGTAATGACAAAGCGTAGATATCTTAATTTTCAAAAATAGTACATACAGAGAGGGATGTAATTTTTAAAATCATTGGTGTTGGGTTTCTCAGGCTTATCTTTAACTCTGTTCTGAAGTAATGGAAATTCCATTTTTTAATTATGATGTTTGAGAATCAGCATTATAGATAATACCCCTTAACAACGTATATTTATGATGACAGGTAATGGTAACATTGCTTACATATGTTACTTTCAGCTGAGTTATTTTGCAAAAGAAAATATACAACTAAAAGCGACCATGCTGGTCGTGCAGCGGCTAGTACCTTAAAATGGATGAACAGAATTGGACCTTGAAATGGGTTGACCTTGAAATTTGTACCTTGAAATGGATGAACCCGCGGTAGTTTCGTTAGAAGAAACTAAATGAATATATATTTTTTTTTTTTTTTTTTTTTTTTTTTTTGGGGGGGGGGGGGTGAATGTTGAATGTAAGACTTAACCCTTTGTATAGCAACGTCTCCTATTTGAGAAATCATTTACTTAAAACTAAGATTATATCATTTTAAGATATGTAAAAATTAAAATAATAAAAATGAAAAATTGTTGACAAAAAGGATGTCTAATGCTTATCTGCAACAAATGCTGGTTGGAAACGATGTCGAAATGACATAGCCTATTTGTGTACATGTTGCAGATGTGCAACAGAGGCATATCTAGAATCATAAGTCTACATAAAAATTGGTTGCTACATAAAAGTTGTTTTTTCTTGCGATAAGATTTATCGAATTTTTTTTAATTTTAAATCATGGTATTTTAATGCTACAATATCAATTTCATAGTAAATTTTTTAGGAAAGAAATTCGAGGATTCCCTACAGGAATTTTTCAGTTCGTACAGCACTCATCTCGAGTTTAAGAAGACCCAAAAAAAAAAGTCCCAGTGTTGCCCGACCGTAAAAAAAAAATAATAATAATGAATCGTTACAAAACCTAACAATATACAGGTTGGAAATAAATTCAGCCATGTCAGAAAATCATTTAATAAATAAAACGGCAGGCGGTTGTTGAAAAGTGTTTCGTTTACTTTTTAATTTGTGTCCCAATTTATTTTGAAAGAAAAATGTATAGACCCCAAATATTTTCATAATATGCTTTAAATACTGAATCCCCCCCCCCTCCCCTCCTACACACAAAAAAGGGAAAAGGGGGGGGGGGAGAATTACTAAGATTCTTAGAAATGCATTACAGTTTTTGATTCTCTGTTCACAAATTGTCTGAAAATCTTTTATTTGGAGCAATTATATGAAAGCAGTTAAAATCAGTCGTATAAAGCCCCTTACCCCTCCATCACCAGAGATATCTGAAATCATTATTTGCAAACAAACTATAGAAATTGGAAGTCTTTAGTGCTTATATGTATGTTGGACTATTTGATGAATTTCTCTAGAATGATGACAAGTTACAAAAGTTATTCGTTGTTTGTCTTTTTAGTCGATCGATGATCTATGATAAAAAATTTTGCGGTAGGGGTGCGATCGACACTAAAATTTCCTGCAATTAACTCACTGGTTGCTCTTTTCCTAGATTTACAGTATTTTGTACGCTTAGTACAATTAGTTTAGCATAACAGGTAATATGCATCTTTTTTTTTCTTTTTTTTTAATCTTTTTTAACAATAGTCAATATATTCCAACCCTGCCAGTATTTTTATATGTTCTTTTATGCGAACTCTGTGAGAGATTTTGCGAAATTTTTTAACTATGGGGTGTACTTTAGGGAACTGATTTGTAGATAAATTGCTTTTATGAAGTTTCTGAAGTCACACCAATGAGCTGATGAAAGTGCCGCCAACACAGTACAGAGTATCTCATTTATTTTGCAACCCAGAAAAATTACAATGTACAAACATTAATTTTTATTTTACAGAAGTGCTTAAACGACTACAAAAAGGTGTTGGAAGTGACCGCCGTCTTCATCTTTACATATCTGGGCCCGTTTGAGGAGGTTGAGACACGTTCTGTAATGTATTTGGTGTGATAGCGTTTATCTCTTCCGTAATGCGAGTTTTCAGTTCAGTAATCGAGGCTACCGGTTCGCGGAACACGCGATTTTTCAAGTAGCCCCACAATAAGAAATCGGGTGGTGACAGATCTGGACTGCTTGGAGGCCAGACCTGCACATAGCACCATGACGCAAAACTACCTTTCACTTCGTTCTCCTTAGCACTGAAGTGTCAAGTACAGTTTGCTAGCGTGTTGGTAGTGTTGCTCGAACGCCCCTCCACACCGCTAAATGCGCTAACGGTGCGCGCGTGCACTCGTGTTGTTCATTTGCTTCGCGTTTACGCGGGTTGCAAAATAAATTAGACACTCTGTATAGTGGGTTGGCCTTTCGAGTTTCTACAAATAGGACTCGAGTTCGAATCCCAGCTGAGGAATGGACACAGCTGCGTTATCTCTTATACGAAGCAATCGCGGATCACCATGATAAAGTAGCCAGAAAAATTAGGGTGCATTGTCCTCGGGGTGTATTGTCCTAGGGTGTATTGTCCTGGGTAAATTGTCCTCGGGATAAAGTACCTTCCACGTTGGAAAATAAAAAGTTCACCAAAGTAGCTGAATTTTGGTCTGTAAGTCTTTTATACAAGATCGGAAGTTTATGAAATAATCGATATGGTTAAACAGAAAATCCAGAAAATGGTAATCCAGTAAAGGCTCTATGTTTTATACCAGGGGTGGCCAACTTTTGTGTACATAAGATCTACTTTTTATCTTAAAAATGTGTCGCGATCGACTTGTCATAGGCGTAGTCTAAGTGGAGAGGGGGAGGTGTGAAATACATACTATGTTTATACACCGTGTTTCATTACGAGGTACACTCTCGCGAGCTATGGGTATATAAGCAAAATATATATTCAGACATGCGTATCTATCTACGTGAAAAACAATATACATAACGGGCCAAAAAAGTCACGTCCAGGGGACTTAAAACAACATGAGTAATTATTGACAATATTAGTTCAAATAAGCTACAGATAAAGACAGATTTAGAATTTATTACGTTGACATTAATGGGAAGACTGAGGTTGCATGTCCCTAACCAAGGAATCACAATTAGGCGTATATCAATGGCAATTTTTTTATGCTTGGAAAGCAAATGTGCCATGGTATGCGTTCGGTCTCAGGCTGAATTACAGTCCCGATCTAGTGCAGTGTAAACAGAACCCTTACTGCCGCCCTAACTAGGGTCCTAAATTAGTGCTCTATTTATCACGTAGTCTAATCGGTTTCTAAGTTAAGACATCGCGAGCGATCGACTAAAATTGGCTTCGCGATCGACCGGTCGATCGCGATCGACTTGTTGGCCACCCCTGTTGTATACAATGGCTTTCCGGTAACAATATTTCCGATATATTTAGTATTCTCCCAATCATGGTGATGAGTAATATCCTGTGAATATATTCTCTGAACGATAAGAATGTACTAATGAATATAATCTTGAAATATCGACAATTTCCTTTACAACATTTTCCTGCGATAGAAGCTCCCAAACTGCACTCTCTAGGCTTGCTAATGGACACCTCAAGAGAGCCTTTCTTTTCACGGGGGGAGTAAAGGTCTTTTCCGTCTGCACTGAGTTCCATGTCCGGCAAGCCTCCCTCTAGCACATTTTGGAGTGTCTGGGCCTTACCAGAGAAGATCTCATCACAAATCCTATACTCGGCCTTGATTTTGCCTGAGTCAACAACCACGTGGATCTCACCTGAATATATATTCTGAGGCCAGAGGGTTAGAAGCAACAACAGCAAAATTTTCCTAATAGTATAGATTTCTGAGACATATTCCAATCAAAATCTCAACATTGGCAGCATATTATTCGTTTCCAAAATATTTCCAGTACAGAGTCAGTATTCGAAGATATCAGAGGCTAACAACAAATGTTTCCAATAGTTTAATTCCTTGTTGCATTCTCTATTCTGCAGTTAATATTGGAATAATATATATATCATCCACAGTATTGACAAAATGTCAATATTGATTCAATACTTATCCACGATGTAGCCAAGATACTATTGATAATGGATTCAGTAGTTTCCCGAAACTTATTGCAACCTCGTAAAGAAAATCTTTTACAGTGTGCGATCCTACCTGAAAACGAAATTAGTCCTGTGATGAAATCTTTCTAAATATCTGGGACCAAAATGGTTGGGAAGATAAGTTTGTTATTTGAGCATTTAAATCAGTTTCAGAGTTTCCTTTCATATTGGAATTTCAGATGAAGAAGATTGATTGATTTGTCCTTAATTGCCGTTTTAGACATATATTATTACCTGTAAACAGATTCTGTCAGAAACAGACTGAATTCGTTGTAAAGATTTTCTTGGAAGGTTATAATCTGTTTTGCTCAATAAGTCTATTAACCTTTGTAATTCTGAGAGTTTTCCTCAATAAATTTCATTTCAAAATGCTATTTCGTACTTTTGAGTCCGTTTACCTTTGAAGCCTTTCCTCAATAGCTTTTATACTAAAATGTTGTTGATTACGATGAATTTTTTAAGACTTTTCCCTGGAAAAATTTATATTTTGTTTACTACTAAAATTCAAGGAGCCAAAGCTAATAACACGCTTAGTTATCGGAGAAATTGTTTATATACGCTATCTAACATGCAGCAGCATTATTTTACGAAAAGGAATGCATACATACTCAAAAACACAATATGTTTTAAAAATTTATAAAATTGAGTGATTTTCCTCGGTCATCCGTTTACTTATTCATGTGATTCATAATTATTCATCAGTTTCAATGCAAGCTTAAATCTACACAATACGTCAATCTAACTAAAAAAAAAAGGTTCTTTGTGCAGGAAGAAGTAAATACTGTTGAAGACATGTCATGCTGTGACTTGCAAAAAGTGTTCAATTATTTATTTTTTAGAAAGAACAATTCCGTGAGGAAAAACGCAGAATTCCAAATAACCAACTGAACGCTGAAAAGAAAGACAATAGATAATACTAAGAATCGGTAAAATAGTATTCCTCCTTTTGTATATTTCTGCATATATCTCGAATGTTTTGTCTTCTTTTTAAGCTCTAAAAGTAATTATATAAGATGATTATATAAACTGACTACTTACGCTATAATATAAAGTACTACTAAAACAGAAGCGATTTCTACTAAAGTATTATTTTCAATAGTGATTACTACTGAATGTTTTCTTAACCAAAAAGTAACCAGCTGAATCTACGGAGCAATTTGCTTATGTACCCTTATCGAATACTTTTTGTCAATAATAGAGATTTTTGGTAATTTAATAGGGTCATGATATAATTCTTGTTATAATCAATGATTATTCAAGCTTTGAAAACTATCTTTGGAGACTTTCTGTAGGGGGGGGGGGGGGTATTTTTCTATCTAATTGTTCCCTACATTTTTTTACATACTTCTATACTTTCTTTATTTACTTTCTTTTTAAGTATTCCCTTTTAATTCGTAAATTTTGTACATCATTAATTAAAACTCTTTAAATAGTTCAAACGTTATTTTGGAGTACTTGAACTGCTTATGAATAAAAACAAAAGAACTTAAACATCCGTCCTGCCTTTCCATGATATTTCCATGACAACCTTCATATGAAAAGCTACTGTTATAAGTTAGACAAATATTCCCTTTCATGCGTATTCTTTTACCAGAGAAATACAAAAGGTGTTATTATGATGCGAAATGAAATATCCTTTCCACGTCTTTAACGTACACTATTTTTGTCACCTAAAGAATACTTTAAGGCTGCTGTGTACTAACCCTATTAAATTCGCTCACCTCAATGTTAACCTATAGAGAAAATTTGTCCAAGGATAATGGACTTGGATTTAAAGATTTTTTTTAAACAATACTCAGTAATAGAGAAGGAAATTTTACACCTTGGGTCATTTTTTTAAGTGCAAATAGTATTTTTTAATTTAAATTATTCAGGGGGAAAAATCTTGTATAGTGCGTTTTTAAACGCTCATCAATTCCTTTGGTGGGTGAAATTTATGAAATGAATCCTGTTGCAAGGTGCAGAAAAGTTCAGGTTATCTGAAAATGCCATTTTTGTTGGATTATCAGCATTTATGTAGCTGTAAATAGTAGATACATTTTCTCCATAGATTAACATTGAGGTGAGCGAATCCAATAGGGTTAGTACACAACAGCCTTAAGTAAAGGTTTCGAGTGTTACAGTAATATATATGTAGGAATGGCATCTGACACCCTCATACACCCGCTGCTGGCGCTTCTGTCTTCCAGCCAGCGTCATCTGTGCACTCCCCGTGAACCACTGAGAGGAGAACTAACTTTAATAGTGGCAAGACGTACCATCCCAGCAGACGGTTGTGAAGACCTTTCACTGTGAAAAGACGTTCTATTCTATAGCAGCAGACGGCTGTGTAGAAAGACACTTTAGATTACTTGTAACGAATATCAAACGACGTATTTTAGTAACTGTCCTAGCGTAAAGAACTTGTTTTATGTTATTTGTTAAATGTACCGTTTCGTTTAAATAGAATTGTATTCGTGTTGTATCATTCGTATTATTGGAGTTAATTAATGACTTAGAAGTTTTACGACGACCACTAAAATCCCTAGACCCTCAGCTTTCTTACATATATTATTAAGACTCACAGCTTATTTCATTTATTAATACTGTCCTCGTGTTTACGAATAGGTGTTTTGCTTCGCTGACGTAATTAGTATCCGGAAACTCTGCTATATGGTGATCATTACTTCTTTACTTCCCTGTAAGAAATTAACAACGACAGAATTGAAGAAAATTTCTGTAATATCTCTTTTTCATGAATTTTAAGAGTACTAAATCTCCAAAGAGCATTGTCCTCAACAGTGAAACCATTGTTGCGACTGTCAAAAAACAGTGTAGAAATCCCCTTTCGATAGACGAGCTAAACAAGTTATTTTTAACACAAGATCGATTATATATAGCGTTTAGATATAGCGAGCACAGGTCTGCGATCATGCATGCAACCGCAAGGAAAGAAAAGAAAATCAACAAACACCAAATTCTGATCAAGAGCGTGTCAAGTTATCAGCGAAACGAAAATTAACCTCATTCGTCAGTTGTTCCCACACAGCAGAAGTTTTTAACATGTATATGATACATGGTAAATTTCTCAAAATGATTTAGAAATTAAGTAAAAAATTGTACTCGTTTGCAATATTTTTTTATCTTAAAAGTAATTTTCCTCGGCTGAATAGGCAATTTTCAGTTCAATATACGATTTAGAGTCGCGGGATACACACGTTTGAACTCGTTACATACATTCTATTTACAGTAGTTAACACCAGTGGAGCACCCAGGGGATGGGCCAAGTGACCCTGGCCCCTCTAAATAAATAGAAATTGCATTGTGAATATTGAATTTGCATTATAAATATTTTCATCCGTTCAACCCCCCCCCCTTACCCAAAGATTAAATCCTGGGTGCGCCACCGGTTAACACAATAAAGTAACGTAACTTTTAACGCAAAACTTAGTTATCTAAATCTATTTGATCTCGATACATTGAGTTTATTTTAAAACTTTAAGTTTATAATGAGCATACAAATGCACAGACAGTTAATAATAGAAAGAATTGTGGTGATGTTTATTTCACCAAACTTACTCCTGTGGTACTTCCTTTGCGTGTGTAGTGAAAATGATTCGAACATGCATGGAAGGTTTTTAGTTGGTAAGAGAACTCACAGAAGCAAGATCTGTCGGCGGTTTATTATTTTTTTTTTCCGATCGCGGCAGGTACTTTACGTAGTCCTGAGGACATTGACCCATCCACACCGTGAATTTATGTCTGATATATTATGAGAGGACCATATAGGTAAACAAACACTGTTCCCTATGACGGAACAGCCCAGGAACGTCCGTACCTTTGTCGGGATTCGAACCCATGGAAGATCGAGACAGTAATTATTGCTATATGATGCGGATGGCCTGTCGGGGATAAAAAAGATCTTTTGTATAAGTACTTGGAAGACCATGTTTGTTGCATTTCTCGTTGACTGGCTGTTATAATGTAAGCGTATTTGTTTTAGGGAGAAAGTCAATAATGTCTATAAACTAACTACTGCTTGTCTTGGACTGTGATTGCTTTGAACTCATTGTAAGGACCCAAGAATACCTCAGAATAATACTTGGATTAATCGGTTAATACTTTTTTCAGTCTTTGAAAGTTTCACATGATAAAAATGGAACATATAAACGGATAAAACAAAATAACACCGAAACTCCGCCCACTTGGCATAGTGGATAACGTTTTCGCCTTCCAAGGCATGGGCTTCGGTTCAATTCACCTATAAGGTAAATCAAAGGTAAATGCACCTATAATGGGCCGTGTCCCTATAATGGGCCACCCTTTAGAAATGTCGAGAAATTAAGGGTCTATTGTTACCTTAGGCAGTGTAAGGGGTGAAGGTCATTGGTTAATACCTGCGAGGATCCCTTAGCATTGGAATTCAGTTCATTCCTTTACTTTGTGCGAAGTGTAAGGTGTATTCTGCTAGAGAGAAGAAAATTTGCGTTTGTTTTAACATCTTAAGAAATCTGTTAAGGTAAGTGAATTTTTCAAAAAAATTTATTTAAGTACTATAATGCCTGTTTATTCACTTAAACTATTATTCATTACGATAGTATGTATAATTCAAATTGTACAGTGATTAAATGACAAAAAACTTACATTTCATTGTCAAAATAGCGTGGCCCATCATGGGATCACGAATTGTTACACTGTCTCTGTATTGGGCCAGCCCGTGTACTGGTACAAATTATCTTTTCGGAAATGTCAATATTTGCAACAACATACCAGCTGTGACAAGTAAAGCGGTAGATCACCGGCAACATTAACCACAATTTTTAAGTAAATTTAATTTTAGATGTTTAAGTTAAAAAATTTATATTTCAGTCATATTTCAGTTTTTATATATTTAGTGTAGTTGTACTGTAGTTGTAAAATGAATAAACCGGTTTTAAAATATACATCATGTTTTAGTTCCTTTTCTTTCCAATTTTATGATATTGTAGAATTGATTTTTGTTCCATAACAGATTAAATAGATGGCCCATTAATGTTGTGATGGGCGATATTGATGGCCCATTATTGGGTGGCCCATTATTGGGTGGCTCATCATGGGTACATCGGATAAAATAATGGCCCATTATAGGTGCATCAGGTTGGTTATTATTTATGTATATATATTTTTTTTATGAATGCATCCAGTGCGCTCCAATTGCTACTACAGATGTAAGACAGTTATTAAAATGGCAGGTAAAAATTTGGACCAGTTTGCTTTATCTATAGCTGTGAAAATTCAGATTTACTTCAATTTTTCTCTTAACCGGCCCATTACTGGTGCGGTTACCTTAAGGCTTGGTTGTCATCCGTGGTAAAGTCGGTCTTC
>OU015497.1:31817111-31837111 GCA_907164885.2 Dolomedes plantarius
TATCGAAATCGTGCAGCCACCTAGGCTAAATACTAATACGTGCTCTATCAGTTAAATACCGCTATCACCTTCAATCTAACTTTTCTCGACTCTTTCGTATCTCTACTATACCGTAACGCACTACCGTACAAATCTCCACTCCCTTCCTGGGCTCTTGCCAACTCAGCGTGTGTCACTTAAATAGACCAGACATCTGCTCCGAACTCACTTCGACTGGCCTGCACAGCGCAGCTACCAGAAATTTGCATCTGAGCAACACGCGAACCCTACAGAGTATACAAAATTATATTGATATATGCTAGAATTTAATTGTGACAAAAATTTGAGTAATGATTTAAAACTGAAAACTATCAGTAAAGCAGCAAGCAAACACGTCGCTCGTTACTCAGTATCCTATCTGGAGACAAATATTGATGAACTTTGTAAGCAAAAACAAGCCCAGCGTTCCCACTAATTATTTCCTGGGATTTTTTTAATTTTATGTCTGATTAATAAAAACTTTGATATAAAATGTCCATTAAAATAAAATTTCGTGTTTTTAATTTAAATTACCTATTCGTAATTAAACTTTAACAGTTTAACAGTTAAACTTTAATATAACACATTTTAATAAAGTGTTTTTGTTGGGGGTACGCAAAGTTAATGATACACAAAAAGGGGTACATGGGTTGAAAAGGTTGAGAACCCCTGATTTAGCATATCAAAAAAAGAGTAAAACAGCATACTGCGTGGCTGAGGTATTAAATTTTTGATTTAAAATACAATTTCAGCGATTATTTTTCCTCGATGCGGTAGGCATTTGGCCCTGGGTACATCAGCTCATTATCACTAGTGTTTTTGTGTTGTTGTTGTTGGCTACTCTATCATAAGAGAAACACATGGTTGAACTAACACTACTCGTTGTGATAAGATACCACCAGAACGTTGATGTTGCATTCGAGATTCGAACACTTGTCCACTATGCGGACACTCTCGACGCTAACCAATAAATGATATGGGCGGCTGTATCATCAATGTGGGCTTATTCACTCACTCTCTGGCTCTAAACACACAAACAGTGAAAGAGATACAGAGAGAGTCCAGGAGAACGCTTATAGAGCAGGGGTGGGCAATTGTTTTGGCCCGGGGACTACTTTGTGGAAGCGGAGGTTAGCGGATTGCCGCACCTTTTAAAACTGTTGCATTTATTAGTTAACTTTGCATTTCAGAAAAGGTATAAATTGCATCATAAAAATCAATAAATATAAATTAAATTAATTATTGGCAGTTTTTCTGGCTGTCTTGGAGTTGTTGGCTGTCTTTGGCAGTTTTTCTGGCTGTCTTGGAGTTTTTGGCTGTCTTTGGTAGTTTTTCTGGCTGTCTTTGGCAGTTTTTCTGGCTGTCTTGGAGTTTTTGGCTGTCTTTGGTAGTTTTTCTGGATGTCTTGGAGTTTTTGGCTGTCTTTGGCTGTTTTTTTGGCTGTCTTGGAGTTTTTGGCTATCTTTGGTAGTTTTTCTGGCTGTCTTGGGGTTTTTGGCTGTCTTTGGCAGTTTTTCTGGCTGTCTTGGAGTTTTTGGCTGTCTTTGGTAGTTTTTCTGGATGTCTTGGAGTTTTTGGCTGTTTTTCTGGCTGTCTTGGAGTTTTTGGCTGTCTTTGGTAGTTTTTCTGGCTGTCTTGGAGTTGTTGGCTGTCTTTGGCAGTTTTTCTGACTGCCTTGGGGTTTTTGGCAGTCTTTGGCAGTTTTTCTGGCTGTCTTGGAGTTTTTGGGCTGTCTTTGGTAGTTTTTCTGGATGTCTTGGAGTTTTTGGCTGTCTTTGGCTGTTTTTCTGGCTGTCTTGGAGTTTTTGGCTGTCTTTGGTAGTTTTTCTGGCTGTCTTGGAGTTGTTGGCTGTCTTTGGCAGTTTTTCTGGCTGTCTGGAATTTTCTGGTTGTCTTGGCGGGCCACAAAAAAAATCTGTAGCGGGCCGCAATTCGCCCACCCCTGTTATAGAGTGGACCAGTGTGGTATCCAGTCCATATTCAGTATTCAGAGAACTGTAAAATTACTGAATTTTTTTAAACAGTCATATAAGTACAATACTGTCCTTGTAAAAATGAGTAATTTAAGTATAACTACAATTCCTGTTTAATTATTTACAACCAACTCACGAATAACTGAGTCCTTGAAAAACAAAATTCTCCGATTTCGCATTGATCAAAATAAAGATTATAAAAGTAATAAACTAAAAAAATAGAAGGCTTTGAGGCTTTTTTCCATGTTTTTATTAACTTGCTTTCTTGTTTGTGTGTGTGTTTGTGTGTTTGTCCAGTCCAAATCTTGCAATCGATTTTTAACTAACTTCCCGACTAGAAACTTTTAGAATAGCTCAGAACACGATGACAATGCATTTTTTGGAACAGAAGTGTTATACGCACCTCACTTGGCACCAAAAACTTTTGGCGCAAACTTGTCGCCAACAGGGTTTCTGCAGACATGTTAGGCTTAAAGTGAGAAATGTAAACAAAATATGGAACAGATGTAGTAAACGTAATAAATTGGAAAACAAAATTACTGCTGGCTTTAATAAACACGTAGGCGCACACGGGATCTTAAAAACACATAAATACAAAAATAAAAGCTTAAAAATAATTAGAAATTTGTTAGGTGGCTAAAAAAAGTCGGTATAATGCAACTAATAATAACTCATTTAAATAAACATAAAATACATCTGGGTTAAATATATATTTCTTCATTAAACATAAATTACAGGCCAAATTCAATTGAAAATACAATAGAATATAAAAAAGGATCTATTTACATTATATCGCCTCTATGTTAGACACAAGAATCCCCTGATATTTCTCAATTACACTAAATACTGCAGGCATAATGAATAAAAGAACAAAAATAACTAATACTATCCAAAATACGTCATTAATATTTCGCAACAACGTGGCCGCCATATTATATCACTTAAACAAATGCACACGACTAGCCATTCAAACTGGGTTGCCACAAAATAATATCTCGGCAAAATCGCATGGTTACCACGCCAAACACAAAATCGCCAAACTTGGCAGGGAGGTGCGTATAACACATCTGTACCCATTTTTTTTAATACTTTTAGCCATCTTTAAGCAGATTTTTACCATGTTTTTATTATTTTCAGTTAGTTTTGTTTTGTAGACTGGTGCATCCATCTATCGTCCGGAACGGGAACGGAAAGTTAAACGTAACTTCTAATTAACTTCATTTTCTTTTAAGTTGATGGGATAATTCATCAAAAAAATTTTTAAAAAGTATTTATTAATACATAGAATTGTCAAGTTTATATGATTCAACAGAAAATTTAAAAACATGGTATATAAAAAGTTCTTTTTATTTTGTAATTATTTAAGGTCTGATAATAAAAAACTTAAGTTGGATCGTTTTTTCTTGGGTCCTTTAATCATTTTCGTACGTATAGGGCATGCGAAAAGGAATTAGTGCAAGAAGATATTATTACGATTGAGAAATCTGGCAAACGTTGAGATTTTTGTAAATGGTTAATTGATTTTGAGCTAAACACCTTTATACACTTTTCTCTTTTTCTACATCTCCTCCATGAGAATGAACCCGTTGCAAAATTTGACATATTTTAATTAGTGTAAAAACATTAAAAAAGCAAAATTATTTACAAAAACATTTTGAGCAAATGTTACGAAAAGTGAAGACATGAACTTACGATGTCTTTTAACTTTCGGGACAGTCTATTTACTTGTTTTTTTCACATATTTAAATGAGCGTATGACCTGGAAACAAAGCAATTAGACAAAGAACCTTGAGAGTGCTTTCCTTTGTTAACCTTGTGAGCATAACACTTTATGTTCTTTTCATAAATAAGTAACCCACCTTGACTAATTGGTCCGCGTTACGTAATGCTTGTATTAAAACAACTGTAAAAAAATATTTAAAATGCAACTTTGTTAAAAACATGCTGGCTCACCTCTATGGTGCTCCCATAATAAAGTAGATCTCATAATAAAGTGAATGTCTAACGACAAGTGCCTACACATTGGGAAAAAAAACTTTGTTAAGGTATCCGACTACGCTCGGAGACCTTTTTTTAAAAAAAAAAAAAACTGTACTTAAGAAAATTTCACATTAACTATGCAAATTTTTACAAAAACGGCTCTAGCGCTAAAAAACAATTATGCATGTAACATTAACTTTTTTTTTCTCATATGTACGTAAGTACCTTCTAAGTGTAATAACCTACAAGCTAATCGATATCACAAAATCTAAAAAAAATATAAGTCACTAGCTGAAAACCCGCGCTTTGCTACGGAGTACATTCAAATTAAATACAACGGTCAACGTATGCAATTTATGCCAAAAAATAAATATATATATTTATAATAAATGCGATGATCAATGTATACAATTGATGTAAAATATATATCTATCTATATATATATATTTATAAAAAAATCGTAAGGGATATGCATTTTTTTTGGATAATATCCAATCGTCTGCTGCATTAGAGAGAGAAAAAAAATATTTTTTTGTCTATTTAGTTGTTACGCATGTGACGATAAATTTATTGAAAGTACCAGAAAAAGAAATCACGTGATCAGCATTTAATAAATTAAATTCTAAAAATTAATCTTTAAAAATTCACCAAAAATCAGGAAATGGAGGTAAAAATTCGAAAAAATTTTCATTTTGAAGGAATTTTTATGATCTTTCTCGTGATATAAATTTTATAACCCTCAATGTATTATTTTAAATGCAAACGTAAAAAAAGTTACCAAAACAGCTTAAAAATTTAATTTAAAAAAATCCAAGAAGAATTTTTGAAAAATATTTCTTAGTGCACCCCTACACTATTAGAAGAATCGGCATGCAAAATTTCACCCCTTTAGGTCCAGCGGTTTGGTCTGTGCGTTGTATGTCAGTCAGTCAGTGAATGAATGAGTCAGTTACGGAACTGTTTTATATATATAGACTAGCTGAAAACCCGCACTTCGCTACGGAGTACATTCAAATTAAATACAACGGTCAATGTATGCAATTAATGCAAAAAAAAAACTACAAATATATATATATATATATATATATATATATATATATTTATAATAAATACGACGATCAATATATACAATTGATGTAGAAAAAAAAATATATTTATAAAAAAATCGTAAGGGATATTTTTATAGACAAAATAATGTCCAATCGTCTACTGAATTAGAAAGAGAAAAAAATATTTTTTTGTCTATTTAGTTGTTACGCACGTGACGATAAATTTATTGAAAGTACCAGAAAAAGAAATCACGTGATCAGCATTTAATAAATTAAATTCTAAAAATTAATCTTTAAAAATTCACCAAAAATCAGGAAATGGAGGTAAAAATTCGAAAAAAATTCATTTTGAAGGAATTTTTATGATCTTTCTCGTGATATAAATTTTATAACCCTCAATGTATTATTTTAAATGCAAACGTAAAAAAAGTTTAAAAAACAGCTTAAAAATTTAATTTAAAAAAATCTAAGAAGAATTTTTGAAAAATCTTTCTTAGTGCACCCCTACACTATTAGAAGAATCGCCATGCAAAATTTCATCCCTTTAGGTCCAGCGGTTTGGTCTGTGCATTCTATGTCAGTCAGTCAGTGAATGAATGAATGAATGAGTCAGTTACGGAACTGTTTTATATATATACAGTGGCTCCCAAAAGTGTTCGTACACTTACGATTTTCAATGAAATAGAGGTCTATCCATTGATTAAAATGAATATTTCAGAATGGGTATTTAATAATAAGATCTATAATCTATTCTTAACAAAAGTACATGAAATATTTTGAAACCATAGTAAAACTTTATTTTTAAGAAACCAGTGATCAAAAAGTAACAAAAATTTTATCTCACAAAAGTCATCGTACACTTGTAAAAAATCTCTACATATTAGTAAATATTCTAATTTTTCGTTAAATTAATATTTAGTAGGATATCCTTTAGCATCCACAACAGCTTTTAAACGTCTGTGAATAGATTGCTTTAGTTCTTTTGTAATTTTTGCATCAATGTTCATCCATTCCTCCATCATAATTGCTTTTAGTTCGCTTATCGTGGGAATGTCGTGTTTTCGTACTCAAACATCCAGTTCTCTCCAGATATGTTCTATTGGGTTTAAATCTGGTGATTGAGGCTGTGTTTTCAAAACTTGTGGACAATTATAGAGACACCAGATGCGAACGTTGAGAGCCGTGTGCTTAGGATCGTTATCTTGATAAATATCAAAGTTATTTCCAATACCCAAATTTTGGGCTGATAATTTTAAATTGTCTCTTAAAATATTTATATAAACTGCATGATTAAATATGCCATCAAAAAATACCAAATTACCTAGACCTGACGCTGACATGCACCCCCGCCGCCATGTTTAACTGTTCTTAATAAGTTCTTTGGATTAAGTTTCTCATTTTTTCTTCTCCATACAATTATACGCCCATCGGAACCAAAAATGTTAAACTTGCTTTCATCGGCAAATAAGACATTATTCCAATACGTTTGGGGCTTATTTATCATTGATTGTGCGAAGGAAATCCTAAGCTTTCTGTTTTTCTCACTCACAAAAAATTTTCTACGGGCAGAACGCCCATGTAATCCAGCTGCTCTGAGAACTCGTCGAACAGTTTCAGGTGAAATTGAAGTAGAAAATGTTTGATTAAATTCTGCAGAAACTTTTACAGCACTCAATCGTGGATTTTTCGCAAATTTTCTAATTATAAATCTCTGATCACGTTTTGTTAACTTTGCCGGACTACCTTTTCTTACCTTGTTTTCGATCCGATTTTCTTCTTTAAAGCGTTTTATCACATACTACACAGTAGAATGGGATAAATTAAGTAATTTAGCAATATTTCGAACTGATTTACAACTACTATGAGGAAAAATAATCAATTTTCAAATGCTGTTTCTTGTTTCTTTACGACTATAAGCCATTTTTAAATAATAAATAGAATATTACGGAGTAGGTAAGCCAAAATTAAAGCCAAACGATAGTTTAAATGCCACCACAATTCAAAAATAAAAATAAAGCGCCAGAAAATAATTTTAATTATGAATTTATCCGAAAATATTTCAGTGTACGATGACTTTTGTTAGGTAAAGATTTTGTTACTTTTTGATTACTGGTTTCTTAAAAATAAAGTTTTACTATGTTTTCAAAATATTTCATGTAGTTTTGTTAAGAATAGATTATAGATTTTATTATTAAATACCCATTCTGAAATATTCATTTTAATTAATGGACAGACCCCTATTTCATTGAAATTCGTAAGTGTACGAACACTTTTGGGAGCCACTGTAGATTATATGCAATTACATGTAAAATTTCAGTAATTTTCCATGGGATTTTTCTATAAATGCAGCTGTAAATCAAAAAATAATATATCTAGAACCAAATCTATAGTCCGTTACATTCTTAGTATTATGTAAAACATACGTGAAAAAATTTCATAGACGTATCATGATTATATTTTTAGTTATCCCAAGAGTCGTTTACATTTTTGATGAAAAATAAGTTCTTCAGAAAACACGATTAAAGTTTTCAACTTCTATTGAAACGCATAACTGCAGCTGATCTTTAAATTGCTCTCATTTCATTCCTAGTGATTGTATCGATAAAATGAAAGCAAATTTAGAAACGTAAATTTACAATCTTTGAAAAAAAGGAATTAAAAACAATTTCGGAATTTTCGCCAAAATCGATGTTTTTTACGTAGTCGGATACCTTAAAACAAAATTAAGGGGAAAAAAATCAGACCATCTATCATTAAAAAAAAAAAGAGATTTCAAAAAAAGTTTGAAGATATTATTACGATCAAGCAATGTGGCAATGATATTTTAGGAAATTTTAGGTCAAACGCAATGTACAGAGTTCTCTTTGCATATATCCCTCTAATGAGGTTCTACCTTCTACAAAGCTCTCCCCATTCCAATTAGTGAAAAAGCTTAAGAAGCAAAAAAAGTAATTTTTTTTTAAATATTGAGAAGCTTCTATAAAGAACTCGAACTTATATTATATTTTATCTCTCGGAACTGTCTATTCATTTGCTTTATCATACTTTCCAAACATTTATACAAAAGCAAATTCTTGGAACGGAACACTATCATTATAAACTTAGCGTCTCTTTTTCCCTAAGTAATTATGTATTCACAATAGTTAAATATTCTTTATTATTTAGGGTATACAGAGGCTGTTCGCACATTTTTAGACGATTTTGGTAAGCGGTAATAAAAAATCGTTTGCTGCAAAAGAAATAATTGCAATTGTACTATGTTTTTAAAAATCAAAATTATCGTCTGCGGCTTGAAAGTTTTGTTTTTATTCAAAATGGCGTTTTTAACAAAGCAGTGGTTCGAAGGCTACATTTATGCTCTTTCCGAAGACAAATATGCATACTCCGTTATCCAAAAATGATGTGAGAGTCATGGTTTTGTGATATCTAAAGCGTCGATAGGTAATATCGTCAACAAGAAAGGAAAAAAACGTCAAATTGGAGCCTCAAGTGGGACAAAAATTCTCTTTTTCCCTAAGTAATTATGCATTCACAATAGTTAAATATTCTTTATTATTTAGGGTATATTACTATATTCCCCCTCTCATTACAAAATGTTTGCATTAATATAAGAAAAATTTATAATGGGGAAACTGTGGAAATGAAATTAGACAAGAAAAAGAAAACACCAGCCATTTCTATAAATAATTGAGATTAAACCAACAAAGTCAAGCAGCACAGCTCTTCACCTTCGCCGAAGTGGGCGTGCTCTAGTATATCACACATAGATCTTGCTTCAATTATGACAAGGACTGCCGAATGTGGGTTACCGAAAATAATGGAAAAGATACAATGAAAAGGGCTAAGAGGAAAGTGTCGAGGAAAATAGGTCGTCATTTAGCAAGAGCGCCAATTTTCTGAGCACGGAAAGCGTGCATAAAGGGTAAAAAGAGAGAATTTCTCGGTTTTTTTTTTTTTTTTTTCAAGATAATGTCAGGGTAAAAATTGAAGGACTTAATGAGAGAAAACGGAAAGTGGGTTTTATTTTAGGAATCCAAAATGTTTTGAGAAGTAAGAATGAGCGAGATAAATGGAGTCTAGTTTAAATAATTAATTTTTTCCTATTTTAGAAAGTTAAAGGACATCACGGTGATACTTAAAGCTATACATATTCTTCCATTTTAAAGTTGAAATAATTTAGTTTTCGATTTAACGATATGTTCATCTCTATAGACCTGGGGAAGCATATTCACAAACACAGGAAAAAAATTTTTTTGAATCGCAGTTTCAATGTACAAGGTGCGCCCATAAAGTAACCGGACAATTTTTTATAAATAAGAAAAATATTACTCACCTTCAAATAAATGCATCTCCTTCAAAATAATCGCCAAAGGAGAGTCTATACAAATTTTCCAATGTTTCTTCAAGTCATCGAAGCACTGTTTATAGGGGTTGGAACTAACCGTTCGCACAATACGCCTAACATTTGATTTAATATCCGAGGTGTTTTCGAATCTCTGTCCTTTCATGGTCATCTTAAGCTTCGGTAAAAGGAAAAAATCAGCTGGCGATAAGTCGGGAGAATATGGTGGGTGATTTATCACTGTAATTGAAAGCTTAGCAAGATATTGTTGTACAGAAATTGCTGTATGGGGCCTAGCATTATCGTGTAAAAGGAACCATTGTCCAGAATCAAACAGTTCCTTCCTAACTCGCCTTATCCTGTTTCTTAATCGAAAAAGCACCTTCTTGTAAAAATACTGATTGCATTTTTTGATTATACGACTTACTCACCATGAATTTGTTCCTGAAAATCAAACAACTAATGGGCGATTATTTTGAAGGAGATAAATTTATTTGAAGGTGAGTAATATTTTTCTTATTTATAAAAAATTGCCCGGTTACTTTTTGGGCACACTTTGTAGTTAATAATTTGCTCCATTCCCAATGTACAGTAAAACCTCGTTTATCCGGCCTTCGTTGATCCGGATCTCCGGATAAACCGGATCAGATTTGTAGACTTTTTTTTAAATTAATGTTCACGTTATATAATAGTTTTTAACTATGATAGCAAGAACGTAACTAAAAGTACGCCAAATATTCGCTTTTTAGTTTGATTCAATGTACAGTTCCTGCATAGATTGTTCAATAAATTATGGTAATAAAATGCTCTTCGTTGAGTTTAAGAAAGCTTTACTAGAGTGTCATAGGACATTGACATGGATTGACTCAGAAAAGTTATTATCTTTATTTTTTAATGTCTTATAAACAATACTATGAAATTTTGTTGCAAAACATAGTTTTTTTAATCGTAAAAAAGGGTAATTTCGCTTAGTTAAGGATTTTGTTTTGCTTATTACCCATAATACCCAGATTATCTGGATTTTCGATTGATTACCTATGATCCCAGTTAGTCCGGATAAACAGGGTTCTACTGTATATGGATACTGGGCTTTCATATAAAATAATCTAGGTACATAAAAGTTGATTTAACCTTTTTCTTACGGGGTGAGATAGCATGTATCCTAAGAAGACGGGCCCAAGAATGAATATATATATATATATATATATATATATATATATATATATATATATATATATATATATATATATATATATATATATATATATAATACCGGGTGGCCATAATTAAACTGACAGTGCTCACAGTGTTCTGTAGCGCGATCTATTTGCGAGAATGACGCCACATTTTGTAGGAAGATTAAACAATACGGGGGACGAAGGATTCCGCGAAAAAATAAATTAGTTCCAAAAGTCACCGCTAGGGGAATATTTGGCGCTGTGTAATAGAAAATAGAGTGTTAACAAATGCAAATCAATACGGAACACCAAACAGTTACCGTTGGTGAATATAAGGGAATTTCTGTGACTGCATATGGTGATTTGTCATCCCAAATTCGGCAGTTCTGGGTATTCACAGTTCCATGCAGGTAAAAGTGGGCCTCGTCTCCCCATAAGATTTTCCACGGCCAAGCATCATCCACCTCCATTCTGGCAAGAAAGGTGAGAGTAAAAGTCAATCGCTTATCATGGTCGGGGTACAGTAACTCCTGTACACGGCTGATCTTGTACGGATAGAAGTTGATAATCTTTCGTAAGATTTTCCATACCGTACTGTAAGGCACATCCATATTCCGAGCTAATCCACGAGCGCTAGAGGTGGCAGCAATATTGTCTGGTCCTCTGTCGACAATCGCCGTGGCAACTGCTTCGATTGTATCCTGTGGTACAGGTTTTCGTCCTCTGCCTGACTGAACCTTCAGAGAACCTGTTTTCTCAAACGTCGCAACCATTGCTTTTAGCCCATTAACTGACACAGGACCGTTACCTTTACGCATTTTTAAGTGCGTTCTAAAAGCACGAAGAGCGGCTGACGCGTTGCACTGGTTGAGGTAAAAGAATTTGACCAGTAACGCACGCTCGACTAAAGAAGGAGACATTGCACATAAACTTTCAATCCGATTGATTCGAAACGTAACACATTGCCTTTTAAAACCCAAGCAGCTGGCACTGTGCCAATGGATGTAACGTGAAATTTGAATAAAGAACTTCTTCTTCTGCTCAGCGTACGTGATATTGCAGATCACGAGACTTTATCGGTGTTTATGTAGATTTTACGCTTTTTTAAAAGTGTTGCCGTATTGCACTTGAACTAAATAAGAAAATGTGCATAATAAAAGGTAATTTTATTCCGAATTAATTTGCATTTGTTAACACTCTATTTTCTATTACACAGCGCCAAATATTCCCCTAGCGGTGACTTTTGGAACTAATTTATTTTTTCGCGGAATCCTTCGTCCCCCGTCTTGTTTAATCTTCCTACAAAATGTGGCGTCATTCTCGCAAATAGATGACGCTACAGAACACTGTGAGCACTGTCAGTTTAATTATGGCCACCCGGTATATATATGTATATAGTATATATATACATACATATATATATATATATATATATATATACATACATACATACATATATATATATATATATATATATATATATATATATATATATATATATATACATATATATACACATATATATATATATATATACATATATATATATATATATATATATATATATATATATATATATATATATATATATATATATATATATATAAATATATATATGTATATATATATGTATATATATATATATAAATATATATATATGTATATATATATATACATACATATATATATATATATATATATATATATATATATATATATATATATATATATATACATATATATATATATATATATATATATATATACATATATATATATATATATATATACATACATATATATATATATATATATATATATATATATATATATATATATATATATATCCCCTTAATAGCCCTTCTTACAAAGGGAGTATGAAATTCTAAAGAGGGAATCGGAAATAAGCTGAAGGTTAATAAGCATTCAAACACAGTGGCGGAGGGGCCTAAGGGGTTGGAGATTACTCCAGATACAAATATTTATTCAAATCTGAAGATAATGACCACCAGTTTCCACAAAAAAAAAAAAAGAATAGTGTGTGATAATCTCTTTTCTCGGAAGTCTTGTACATAATTTGTTTTCGCTATCACTTGAGATAATGTTATAAAGAACAGCTTTGTCTGGCATCCGTATTCCGACTGAAACGGAAAAGGGTAGATCTCGAATGGAAATGACAGAGTCCGGAAATCTAAACAAATACTAAGTTCCAGAGTGGAGAAAAGAACTGTTAGATAATTCTAGCAGTAACTGTTTGACAGACATTTAAAGAAGCATGAACATTTAACCTCTTAACAGACATTACTCGCCTATATTTCAAATAATTAGAAGTACCTAAGGCAGGAGTCCCCAACCTTTTTGTACCTAAGAGCACATTCTAGAATACCAGTCGGACGGCGGGCACCATTTATTTTTTCCAAGTGAATTTATAGTCGGACATAGTTAATAATACAGGCACATAATGTATAAAAGAAACATTTAATTCCAAATATATAATTTAACATATAAAAATTATTGTTAATATTCTTGAGTAAAATAAATTATTACTAAATAATTCATACAGAATCTACAAAGTATAAAAATTCTTTATAAAAAATATAAATCTCAAAGTCAATGTGATTTTTGGTATTTCATTTCAATGGCCATTTGGTTCATTTCATTTTAGGTGTGGGAAATTAAGTTGGCGAAGATTTGGAGCGAGGGGGAAAAGAGATCGGTCGCATTACGCTTTGTGCTTTTATCTGTATTGGACACCACTTATACTTTTGTGTGGTTAATCATTAAAAATGAAAAAAAAAATTACATAGCATTTTATTGAAAACTGAAATATTTTTATCGGGGTCGTAAAGCTGCGGGCACACGTAAAACGATCGGCGGACGCCATGGTGCAAGCGGGCATAGGGTTGGGGACCCCTGACCTAAAGGATCGCTTTATTAATATTACGGGGAACTATAAATCAAATTATCAACCGGACCGGAAAGAAATGCTCGACGCAGGTTACCAGAAAATACTGGAAAAGATTGCCAGGTGTCTACGGACCTTTCAGAGAAAATGGATTATTTAGGGCACCTTTTCTCAACGTGGGGGCTGCCATCCCAAGGGGGGGGGGTCGCGAAAGGTCGCTATCAAAGTAGCTTAATAGTTTGAACTGGTCGCTCGTGCAAGCTATTTATTATTACTGTAATTAAATTTTGGTCTGGGGAGCCGCAAATTGTTTTTTTTTTCTTACATTTAGAGGAGTCGTGGGATTATAAAGATTGAGAACCGGTAATCAAGGGCAATGATTCTCAACCTTTTTTTTGTCATGGTACACTTTTAATAATTTGAAAACTTGGCGGCACACTCACAATAAGATAAATTTAAAAGAATTTTACAATTTATTGATGTACCTATAATATATTTTGTAATAATTACAAGATAAAAAAGAACTTTTTATATACCATGGAAAATTGTTCTTGTTTTTGTGCTTGTTTACGTGTTCTGATGGTACCGAGTTCGATCCCAGACCGGATCAAACATATGAAGGTATTGAAAACAAACGTAAATTTTTTTAAAAAATACTTAAAAAATTAAAATTAAAATTACAAAAAATAAAAATAAACAAAAAAAATTGAAAAACATTTTTAAAATCAAAATAAAATTGTTTTAAAATTTTATTTTGCCAAAAAAATTATTTTGTTTGGCAAAATACTCTTTTTAAATTGGGTACCACTAGTGAACTGTTCTACTTTCCCTACATCTTTCATCTTTCCCTATCCCTAAGCTTTCTACTTCTTATTATGTAATCATGTAATCTTTAATTCATAACTTGATATAATTTCACGAGCACTTTCTCCATAACTTCTAAATGTAACACTGGAGATTCGGCTTACGCCCAGGTGCTCCGAAAACTTTTCCCTATGGGGAGGCATAGTATGATGTTCGAAATTTCTGTTACATTTCGACTGAGGATATCCTACGTCGACTGTAACAATGCCTTGCCGACAGGTTCGTGCTCATTACGAGCATGTTTCAGAATTTGAAAGAAGTCGTGTCATCGAATTGAAAGTAGCTGTTGCTATGAATAGTCTTCGAATTTGCCGAACACTTCCTCGGCCACCGAGGTAGCCTGATCTCTCTCCCATATAGCCCATTTGGGACGTGATGCGAAGGCGATTGCAACTATCCCTGAATGTTGCCGATTTAGCCCGTCAGTTGGAGACAATTGGGCAAGAAATTTGGCCGCAGGACACCATCCGGGAACTTTATGAGTCTATGCCACGCCGGGTTGCAGCTTGCATCCAGCGTTGGTGAACCAACACCGTATTGACTTGGAACTCATTTTGTAACGATCAAACACTGGAATAAATCATTCAATAGTTCTGAAATTTTAATCGTTTTTTTTCTGTATATGTTCTTCACATCCACTAATTTTCCTCGCAATCGGACAACTCTTTCTTGGTGCGTCAATTTTTCTGTTATAGAGTGTATTTGTAATCCGCCTTCTTTTCTTCCTGACTCTCTAATTAGAATCATTTGAAAATAATTTAGATTACTGACGAAACTTCTTTTAAAACTACTTTTCTTGGACTCCAAAATGCTGGTAGATTTAAAAATAATAATGAAAACCTAAAGAATAAACTCAGAGGTGGAGGAAGTGGTATTTTTAAATGAACCTATTGATAAGAACAGGGCCCGACTTAACATAATTGGGGCCCGGGGCAAAAACTTCTTTGGGGCCCCCCTCTGCTTCAGTACTTCAGTAGTGAAGAACCGAACTTTATGGAGGTATTTAAATTTTTCCCCTCATTATAGATATATAACAAGAAAACTGACTAGAACCTAAAATAGCTATAAAGTCCCCCCCCCCAAAGGTATTATGAAATTAATTAATCAAAAGAATATTCGACATTTGTGAGAATTTTGAGAGAATACAACTTATAATTGATTAATGTAAATTCTCAGTGTTGCGAAAATCCAACAGAATCCACTGAACACGATGCAACTGAATTTTTCGCAGTTGCGATTAAGATGACCTAGTTAACAATCACATCGCTGCAGTTTGTGAACTTTTCACAAGTTTCCGAAATGCAGTTTTCTGATTGTTAACTTTGTCATCTAGCTGCGAAAAATTCATATCCTTCCTGACATTAGGGTGGAATTCAGCTAAATTTCGCCCTAGAAAGCCATGGATTTACGAAATATAGATATTTTGTGTTCATACGATAGATTAATGAAGAAGCTAATATAAAACTGACGGATTTTACACTGTGCTGATATTTTGTTTAAAAAAAGTTCATTAAAGAAGGAAACGTAAAATAGACTTTCTATTTGATTTGGGGACCCCCTCTGAAGTGGGGGCCCGGGGCAACTGCCCCGTATGCCCCTGCCTTAGTCAGGCTCTGGATAAGAAACATTAATGAACCAAACACAGCTCAAGAATGACAGTGGAGATAAATATTTTTACGGCCGAGCAAACTGACTGAATCGTAAATGCTGCACTTGCTTTTTAATTTTGTGTTAAACACAATAGACAGTTTTCTGCCCTCCTAAGCATAAAAGACGAATCTCAATTTTTTTCCATTTTTACGATTTTTCTTGTTTTGAGCTACTTAACATTATTCCTAAGCCAGAAGGCCGTATCTTATTTAGAAATAGTAGAAAATCATAAAAGAAATAAGATGTATATCAAAAAACTAATGAAGTCCAAAGGGAATTGGCCATATCTCAGTCTCTTTTTCTCGGAAAAAAATTGAGATTCGTCTTTTATGCTTAGGAGGGCAGTTTTGGAAGGGTATAGAAAATGCACCTCGGCTGTTATCCTTCTTTACAAAATTAGTGGCGCATCTATAGGGTTGAAATATAAAAGAAAAATAGGTAAAATCTGTAATTTTATCATCACACAAGTTTACAAAAAAAATAGTGAATAAAATTGCAAATCGTAATATAAATAATAAATATATGCCTAAATGCCATTATTTTTGCAATATTACTGTATTTTGCAGTACGGTTCCAGTACAAATCGTATTTGTTTTGTAAATAACGCTTTTAGATAACAATCCTGGCTAACAGTTGTTACTTCGGCCCGTTATTTAAAAAAATGGCAATTATTAAAATCAGAATAATTAAAAATAAATTAATAATACATTCTAAGGGGAGTATGTTTTCTTGACCTAAAAAAGAGGGTGGCCGGGGAGATATATGAGAGGAAAAGTTATTGCAAATAACACTTATTCTCATCGCCGAGGTAGTTCAGTTGACTGTATGCCGACCTCGAGTTTTTGAAAAGATAGTTCGAACCTGGGAGTACAAATATAATACTTTCAAGCAAAACAATTAAAATATTTTGGAGCAATAATAATTAATTAAATCTGAAACAAGATAAAGTAAGTACATTTAGTTTTTTTTTTTTTTTTTAATTAAACGTAATAGTAGACATTTTCTCTCCTAGGAAAACTTCTGCTGTAATAGGTTTGCATGCTTGAATTTTTTTTTCTCTAACAATGGACTGAATATGTGCAAGAAAATCATCAAATTACGGATATATCGCGGTAAAAATTTACAGGCATGCGGAAGTTTCTTAGTTAGAGAACTTTTAAAGGGATTTGGGATTGTTCAGGGGTAAAATTCTCCACTATTCACAACAGGTAGCTTGTTTAAATATCGAAGATAAAGCCAAGACTGTTTTAATGTTGTCAGAATCCAAAAAGTGATAGTTTTTCAACCCCTTGCATGAATCTAAAATACCACGCGTTCATTCATTCAGGCAAATGAGCATTTTAACTCTAACTATTTATCTGTTCCTCCTCTGTTGAAAATAATAATAAAACAATTGTATCAGGCTTTCTAAGAACACAGAAGAAAGACATAACATCAGCATTCATTTTAGAAATTCTTCAATGGTGAATTTTAAAAAAGAATTTATGTGAAACTATTCAATTAACTAACAACTGCATAGGAATTATTCGAGTGTGAATTCGATTGTGAAAGAAAAAAAAACTAAATTACATTCCCTTAAATTAAACAACAAAAAATCCCTCAGCAAAATACAATTTTAAGAATACAAATTAGAAGTTATCTGTTCCTCGTTGCGTGAATAATGCCATGCCCGATGTAAGAGCGCTAAAGTTTCCAATCAGCCTGGAACGATATATCCTGCCCAAAAGTAATAATACAAGCAATTCGCTAACTCATCCACAAAGTCAGACATCGAAAAGGCTTAGTGAGGCATGCTAATAGTAGTGTTGACGTATTTAAATGAACTTCCGCTCAGGATTCCTGTGGTTCGGTGACATTAACACTCATTCCGGTTTGCACTGCTATGCAGGTGACTTGCTACACGCACATGATTTTTCCGAGAAAGTAAATTGAAACGAAGTAATAGGAAATTTTTTGAAGCGGAACAATTTTGAAAATGGTTTCCTTAGCCAGGATTCCAGTAAGAGCTTTTGACCTCGTTTTCAGAAACGGATGTTTGACAATATAAACCATTTTTTTTTTTAAATTAAGTAATTTTAGCTGTGCAGTTCTAATTGCTGGATTCCTTTATAAATATGAGAACATGTTTTCGTTAATGGGGTTTGTTTTCTCAGAGTGTGTTAAAATAAAAAAATGACGTTATCTTAGAGAGACCTCTTTTGTGATTACGTAAGAACAAAAGGATGTACATAATTAGCAAACTAAAATTTCAGTAAGGAATCTTGATAGGAAAATAATGAATGGAACGTTAAATGATCCATTTCGGTACAAGACGATAAACAGCGTTTACGGGATGTTGTGGGAAATTTCAAAGACCTGACTACTTACTCTAGAAATTCCCCACAACTATGATATATATATATATATATGTGTGTGTGTGTGTGTGTGTGTGTGTGTGTGTGTGTGTATATATATATATATGTGTGTGTGTGTGTGTGTGTGTGTGTGTGTATATATATATATATGTGTGTGTGTGTGTATATATATGTATATATATGTATATATATGTATATATATACATACATATATATATATATATATATATATATATATATATATATATATATATATATATATATATATATATATATATATATATATATATATATATATATATATATATATATATATATATATATATACATATATATATATATATATATATATATACATATATATATATACATATATTTATATATATATATATATATATATACATATATTTATATATATATATATATATATATATATATATATATACATATATATATATATATACATATATATATATATATATATATACATATATATATATATATATACATACATACATACATATATATATATATATATATATATATATATATATATATATATATATATATATATATATATATATATATACAAATATATATATATATATATATATATATATATATATACATATATATATATATATATATATACATACATACATACATATATATATATATATATATATATATATATATATATATAAGACAAAGTTGAAAGTGAAAAACCAGTATATGCTCAGAACCACAAGAGCCAGGAACTAAAAACATGAAAAGATAAGTGAAATATAGGTTTTAGACAGCATCTTGTCTTCAGCGGTGCCGATACTGTCTAAAAACCAGTGGATTGTTTCTAATAAGTATGATCTGAGCAATATACATACTTAGACACCGTACAATCCATAAGAAACAGAAGAAGTGAATAAACAGTGGCTTTATCATTGAACACCAAACTCGGCGCCAGACAAAGTGACAGTTAAGTTAAGGAGACCGCAAGAAGACTGGCGTCACAAACAGTGCAACCATGGAGCAAATGGATTCACCAGCAGATTTACAAAGGACACTGTTTTATAGGAAATAATTACCTAAGTTAACTTAGACATTTATTATGACTAAGAGTTATTGTTTTTTATTTTAATTACACTAGTTTTTATTTACTTTTTTAGTAGTTATTTACTAACTTTAATCATTTAGTTTTGTATTACTAATTATTAGCAACAGAACATGCTATTCATTAAATCTAAAACAACCAATTATGTGCTTGGAAAGACTATCAGGGTAATAATTACGTTTTAGCACAACTAACAATTCTTTTATATGCTTATGCTATTGTCCTTAGAACAAAGCCTATTTATTCTTACTAGTTGATTAACAATAATATTATTAAATGTATATATATATAATATATATATATATATATATATATATATATATATATATATATATATATATATATATATATATATATATATATATATATAATACATATATATATATACATAAAATTTGTCGAAAGATCTCATACATTTTCGTATCAACTTTACTTACTTCTTAGATAGATTTATAATATTTTAAAATATATTTATATGGACTACTTCTTTTCTTTTGTGGCTTCTTCTCGCAACTCCGCCACAGTTTGATCCCTGAAGCGCTATCCCGATCAGCTGATGTAATTATGAGGGATTATATT
>OU015497.1:31842111-31847111 GCA_907164885.2 Dolomedes plantarius
TATATAATGGTCCGCGCGTGCAACAGCTTTAGGGGGAAAATAGATTTATATTGGTTGAATTTAGGTCCCAATCTAAGGTTAAGAGGACGGTATTCTGTTACAATAAGATAAACGAATTTGGAAAAAGCATGTTAGGAGTATTTACAAGGATTAAAATTTGTTTCATATATATATATATATATATATATATATATATCATGGGACGTGGCGGCCTTATGGTATAGCGCGCTGGTTTTTGGTGCTGAGGGTGCTCAGATCGAATCCTGGCGAAGCGCCACTAAAATGCCTCCGTTTGTGTCGTCCCTTCATGGGGGACAATGCTGGTCTGCCTATATGGCGCCCCCATAATAAAATGGCCAGCAAAACTGCGGTGAATTATAGGTGAATGTCTTCGCGACACAGTGTCTCCGCATTTAAAAAAAAAAAAAATATATATATATATATATATATATATATATATATATATATATATATATATATATATATATATATATATGTCAAAATCGACGGCGGGGACTGCTCTCTAGAGGCGTCGTTCTGCTTCACGACAAAGCTCGGCCTCACATTGCGGCAAGAACAAAGACGCAACTGGACAATTTTCATTGGGATTTACTGGATCATCCACAATCAGACTCTCATCTTTTTCCAAAACTTAAGGAATTTCTTGGTGGAAAGCGCTTGGAAAATTATGACATATTGAAAGAAACTGTTACTGTCTGGTTTAACGGTCAACTGGTTTAACAGTTCTTTGATGATGGGATCCAAAAGCTGGTGACACGACTTGACAAATGTTTAAATGTTAACAACGGTGACTGTGCTCAAAAGTGAAAAAATGTTCATGTTTTGGTTTGTGATACAATTTACGTTCATAACTAAATTTTCTCTTACCCCATTACACAACGGTTCCTACTCAAAAAATGACCCTCGTATATATATATATATATATATATATATATATATATATATATATATATATATATATATATATATATATATATATATATATATATATATATATATATATATATGTATATATATATATATATGTGTATATATATATATATATATATATATATATATATATATATATATATATATACAGTGGAATCTCGATCTATAGTTTTTCAAGGGACCGATTGAAATGAACGATAAATGAGGGAAAACGATAGATGCGGAAACATAACAAAGCAATAGGATCGTTGGGACTGGATAAAATGAACGACACATACGGAAAAACGATGGATCCGAAAACGATCGATCGAGATTCCATATATATATATATATATATATATAACACTCATCATGCATACGGAAATATAACATGTCACTTTCTTACATGCCACCAGAGACCTGACAATTTTTCCCTCGCCGAAATATTTTGAAGCAAAAATTTAATAGAACAGAAAAAGGAAGAAAGTGATTCGATTGAGACCCAGAAAAATTTTTTCTGGTGACAAAAAAAAAAAAAAGTTAATCTAATGAAGTTAAATTTAAATTAATAAAATTTCTGCTTATGAAATAATGCTTTGTTATAATAAACAGAAAAAAAATTTGTAAATCCTACTTTGATCTTTCTAAACCTAACAAAATATTTCACTTTTTATAAACAATAATAATTTCAAAAATTTTTTAAATCACTTTTAAGCTATTTGGCAGTCAATGCTTACATTTGTATCTTCAGTCTTTCGATTTTAAATGATAAAAACCTTTTTGAAATGAAAATATTGGCCAAACAAAATTTTAATTCCACGAGTATGTAGAGAAAAGTGCATCATGATTAAATAATAAATAAATAACTCATTTTGCTGATGCATTAAATATTTCTTTCAAAACAGACTCCTGCAAGAATTTTTTTCATCCACAATAGAAGTGTATAAATTTGTTTAAACAACAACAAAAAAAAGACTTTTTTTTTCTGTCTTGATTTTATTTGCAATGCTGATAAATAAAGATTTAAAGATCTTTTCAGAAACTAATATATTGTAACATGTTCTAAGTAAGTCTTTTAAGATTTCCAAGATATAAATTTATCAAACATCATGTCGGTGCAGCTATTTTCAATTTCATAATGCAGGTTTCAAACGCAAAAAATAAGCCTTTACTCAATGCCATCACAAGTAGAAATATTCCGATTAAAATAAGAAGCTCTAAGTGTAGTTACTTAGTTTATTTCAAATATTAATGCAGTCAACTTTAAAATTACACAACCAGTGGCGCACCCAGTGGCATACCCAGGGGGCCCCAGGGGGCCCTGCCCCCCTCCCCCCCCAAAGAAATAGAAATTGCATTATGAATATTAATTTTGCATTATAAATATTTTTATCCGTCTATCTCGCCCCCTCCCCCATGCATTATAAATATTTTTATCGGTTCATCTCCCCCCCCCCCCCCCCCCAAGAAAAAATCCTGGGTGCGCCACTGTACACAACTTATTTATGTCCTGCGACGTCTTAAGGACAATTCCCAAAATGAGTACTCAGATATGAAGCTTTAGTAACGTTTAGTTGCACTAGATGTCGCCACTGAAAAATTAATTCTACATTTTTCTTTGTATGAGCTAATATTTCTGGTTTAAAATGATTTTACGATTAATTTTTTTGTCGCATTCAAAGTTTCAATTTTTTGTGTATTTCCCTCGATTGCTTTATCGATTCTGCTTATTTAACGATGTTTTCAAACCAGTTGCTAATAATTAATATTAGAGGAAAGGCAACTGTAAAGGAAAATCTGTGGTCACTGATTCAAAAGAATATCAATGGATAGAAATATCACTTCATGACATGTAAGTCATTTTTTTTCCAAAGAAACATGTTTCTTTACAGAACTAATTACAAGCTAAAATTTCTTTTGCTGAAATCTTTCGTTTCAGAGAAAGAGTATTGAAAACAACAGTTCTTTTATTTACGTCAATAAGTTTCTATGAATCATACGTTATAAGGCTTCTTATGCTTTAAACATTATCAGAAGCCCCGATTATATTTATGTTAAACAAAAATAAACAAGCTTCAAAGAAAGCTTATCCTTCTTTCTAGCTGAGAATAATATTCCTTGGCTAAATAGCAACCCAAGTAATATATCCTTGGTTAAAGATGATACCGTTGCTTCAATAAAAAATGTCGATGTTTGTGCCATGTATACACAACAAATGTTCAGAATTCCCACAAAAACTAATAATCTATATATATAAGACAGTTCTGTAACTGACTGACTCACTGACATACAACGCACAGACCGAACCGCTGGGCCTAAAGGGTAGAAATTTTGCTTGTTAAATCTTCTTATAGTGTAGAGGTGCACTAAGAAAGATTTTTGAAAATTCTTCTTAGGTTTTTTTTAAATTAAATTTTTAAGCTGCTTTAGTATTTTTTTTTTTAAGATTGCATTTAAAATAATAATTTGAGGGTAATAAAATTTACATCACGAGAAAGATCATAAAAATTCCTTTAAAATGAGATCTTTTTCAAATTTTTCCTCCATTTTCTGATTTTTGGTGAATTTTTAAAGATTAATTTTTAGAATTTAATTTATTAAGTGTTGATCACGTGATTTCTTTTTCTGGTACTTTAAATAAATTTATCGTCACGTGCATAACAACTAAATAAACAAAAAAAATATTTTTTTTCTTGCTAATGCAGCAGACGATTGGACATTATCCAAAAGAATATTAAAATACATTAAAAGATATTATGTTCCTAAAACTGTACTATATTAACTGCACTATATTCTTTAGTTTGTCTTATTACATTTAATTTGAATATTTTCTTCTACATTATTTTGTCTATAAAAATATCCCTTACGATTTTTTTATAAATATATTTTTTTGTTTTTTTTTACATCAATTGTATACATTGATGGTCGAATTTATTATAAATATATATATATATATATACAGTGGAATCTCGATCTATCGTTTTTCAAGGGACCGATTGAAATGAACGATAAATGCGGGAAAACGATAGATGCGGTAACATAACAAAGCAATATGATCGTTGGGACTGGATAAAATGAACGACACGACAAATCTAATATAAAGAATACTAAAGAATATAGTTCAGTTTTTAGAATATTTCTTTTACTGTATTTTAGTATTTTTTGGGATAATGTCCAATCGTCTGCCGCATTATCAAGATAAAAAAATTTTTTTGTCTATTTAGTTTTTATGCACGTGGCGATAAATTTATTTAAAGTACCAGAAAAAGAAATCTCGTGATCAGCATTTAATAAATTAAATTCTAAAAATTAATCTTTAAAAATTCACCAAAAATCAGGAAATGGAGGTAAAGATTCGAAAAAGATTTCATTTTAAAGGAATTTTTATGATCTTTCTCGTGATATAAATTTTATAACCCTCAAATTATTATTTTAAATGCAAACTTAAAAAATGTTACAAAAACAGCTTAAAAATTTAATTTTAAAAAATCTCAGAAGAATTTTTCAAAAATCTCTCTTAGTGCACCCCTACACGATAAGAAGAATCGCCGTGCAAAATTTCAGCCATCTAGGTCCAGCGGTTTGGTCTGTGCGTTGTATGTCTGTCAGTGAGTCAGTTACGGAACTGTTTTATATAGACTACGATATTTCTTAAATTACTATCATTAAAACAAGACGTTTAAAGCTTTTCTTTTAAGGGATATTCAGTCATTTTGTCATGAATATTAAAATTTACAATTTCGCTGCCAGGAATTGATGAATTCAAACGTAGATAACTGATCGCAATACGTTTAATTTATATGATTTTATGGTATTAAGATATATGGAGGCCTGGAGCATGTTCCTTGAATTCCTCACCCTAACTGTCTGCCAAGCCTAAGAAATCTATATACAGTGGCTCCGAAAAATGTTCGTACACTTACGATTTTCAATGAATTAGGGGTCTATCCATTGATTAAAATGAATATTTCAGAATGGGTATTTAATAATAAGATCTATAATCTATTCTTAACAAAACTACATGAAATATTTTGAAAACATAGTAAAACTTTATTTTTAAGAAACCAATA
>OU015497.1:31854611-31857111 GCA_907164885.2 Dolomedes plantarius
AAGAATCGCCGTGCAAAATTTCAGCCATCTAGGTCCAGCGGTTTGGTCTGTGCGTTGTATGTCTGTCAGTGAGTCAGTTACGGAACTGTTTTATATAGACTACGATATTTCTTAAATTACTATCATTAAAACAAGACGTTTAAAGCTTTTCTTTTAAGGGATATTCAGTCATTTTGTCATGAATATTAAAATTTACAATTTCGCTGCCAGGAATTGATGAATTCAAACGTAGATAACTGATCGCAATACGTTTAATTTATATGATTTTATGGTATTAAGATATATGGAGGCCTGGAGCATGTTCCTTGAATTCCTCACCCTAACTGTCTGCCAAGCCTAAGAAATCTATATACAGTGGCTCCGAAAAGTGTTCGTACACTTACGATTTTCAATGAATTAGGGGTCTATCCATTGATTAAAATGAATATTTCAGAATGGGTATTTAATAATAAGATCTATAATCTATTCTTAACAAAACTACATGAAATATTTTGAAAACATAGTAAAACTTTATTTTTAAGAAACCAATAATCCAAAAGTAACAAAAACTTTATCTCACAAAAGTCATCGTACACTTGTAAAAAAATCTCTACATATTAGTAAATATTCTAATTTTTCGTTAAATTAATATTTAGTAGGATATCCTTTAGCATCCACAGCTTTTAAACGTCTGGGAATAGATTGCTTTAGTTCTTTTGTAATTTTTGCATCAATGTTCATCCATTCTTCCATCATAATTGTTTTTAGTTCGCTTTTCGTGTGAATGTCGTGTTTTCGTACTCGAACCTCCAGGGTTCGAGTACGAACCCCCTATTGGGTTTAAATCTGGCGATTGAGGTGGTGTTTTCAAAATTTGTGGGCAATTATAGAAACTCCAGATGCGAACGTTGAGAGCCGTGTGCTTAGGATCGTTATCTTGATAAAAAACAAAGTTGTTTCCAATACCCAAATTTTGAGCTGATAATTTTAAATTATCTCTTAAAATATTTATAAAAACAGCATGATTCATTATGCCATCAATAAATACAAAATTTCCTAGTCCTGATGCTGACATGCACCCCCACACAAGGATACCTCCACCGGCATGCTTAAGGCCCGTTGCACACACAGCGTTTTTATCTCTAGCGGAAATTTTCTATCGGACGTCGTTCCAACAGTAGACCACAGAAGTCAATTGGAGCTTGCACACACAGCGGAAAATGAAATTTTTCTTCGACGGTAGCCTGTGCAGCTGTCCAGTGCCACTGTGTGCCGGCGGATTCGTTGACGCCAGATTGAAGTAGTTATCCATGTGACCCTATGCACGCTTACACACACAGCGGACTCTACCGTCGTAGGGTCTTTTGCGAGGGTGTGGTTGGGGGTTTGCTGGGGGGGAGGCGCGCTGGTTTTCTTGGAATCGTAAAGGGGATTCGAAAAGGAGGGCTCCTCCGATCCCGGCTGGGGGGAGGGGGCGTTGATGCGACCCCTCTGGTTTCTTGGACACGTGCAGGATTCCAAAAGGAGGGGTGGGCCTTTCTCCCCTTCGACGGAGTTTTTCGCCGTGTGTGTAAGCTCTACTTTTTGAACGACGTCCGATGGAAAATCTCCGCCTACGCCGTGTGTGCAACGGGCCTAACTGTTCCTAATAAGTTCTTGGGATTAAGTTCCTTATTTTTTTCTTCTCCATACAATTATACGCCCATAAGCACCAAAAATGTTCACCGGCAAATAAGACATTATTCCAATAGGTTTGGGGCTTATTTATCATTGATAGTGCGAAGGGAAGCTTAAACTTTCTGTTTTTCTCACTCACAAAAAATTTTCTATGGACAGAACGCCCATGTAATCCAGCTGTTCTGAGAACTCGTCAAAATATTTCAGGTGAAATTGAAGTAGAAAATGTTTCATTGAATTCTGCAGAAACTTTTACAACACTCAAACGTGAATTTTTCACAAATTTTCTAATTATAAATCTCTGATCACGTTTTGTTAACTTTGCCGGAAGGGCCTTTTTTTACCTTGTTTTCGATCCAATTTTCTTCTTTAAAGTGTTTTTTCACATACTGCACAGTAGAAAGGGATAAATTAAATAATTTAGCAATATTCCGAACTGATTTACCACTACTTTGATGAAAAATAATCAATTTTCAAATGCTGTTTGTTGTTTCTTTACGACTACGAGCCATTTTTAAATAATAAATAGAATATTCCGGAGTAGGCAAGCAAAAATTAAAGCCAAACGATATTTTAAATGCCACCACAATTCAAAAATAAAAATAAAGCGCCAGTCGATAATTTTAATTATGAATTTAGCCGAAAATATTCCAGTGTACGATGACTTTTGTGAGATAAAGTTTTTGTTACTTTTTGATTACTGGTTTCTTAAAAATAAAGTTTTACTATGTTTTTAAAATATTTCATGTATTTTTGTTAAGAATAGATTATAGATCTTATTATTAAATACCCATTCTGAAATATGCATTCTAATTAATGGGTAGACCCCTATTTCATTGAAATT
>OU015497.1:31859611-31867111 GCA_907164885.2 Dolomedes plantarius
TATATATATATATATATATGTATATATATATATACATATATGTATATATATATATATATATATATATATATATATATATATATATATATGTATATATGTATATATATATGTATATATATATATATATATATATATATATATATATATATATATATATATATATATTGTAATGACTTTACGCCCCTTTCACACTCGGAATTCCTGAGAGAGCCTAACGGCAAGACGTCCATTATCAATCTACCGTATTCATCGGTGACAGTCGCTTTGTCACCAAATTGTGGCAGACACCGCGTCGCCATCGGACAATTAGGAAGCCGTCTTCTGTAAGAAATCCCCCTACTTGCAGACAAAGCCTGTCCAGGGGATAATCACCTAGCCTTTTAGCGGAAGACGCGGAATGGTCTGAAGACGGTCTACAAAAGGGTTCAAAGGGAGCACGCTTCAACCACCCACAGAGATGGGCGAGGATATATATTCGCCACCTTGATGTAAATGGGGGCAGTTGACTTTTCCTTACAGGTGTGAACAACCCTCGTCGTCGGACGTGTGCCAGAGAAGGAGAACCTGCCGCGTTCCTCTCATGATATCCTGAACCCGCGAATTATCCTTAGATAATGTTTATTTTGTAATTATTGTATAAAGCCTATATTTAATCTAGAATGCCAATAAAGCATTTTGTAAATATTAAAGGCTGTCAGTCTTGTTTTTAGGCGAAGTCCTTACAGACTGTTATTAAATGGTGTCAGAAGAGTGATAGGATATCAGTGATGAACGAAAGGATTACAGGTAGGCCGATTCTTTTTATCAGATTCTGGCTTTGATTTAAAAACTAAATAATGGTTTTGTATAAATGCAATAAGTAAAAATTATTTTATTGTGTTTTTAAATGGTATTGGTATAAGTAGCCATTTAGAGTTCGTATTAAGAACTGATATTTTAGAAATTTTGATGAATTAAATCAATTTCTGTGTTTTAATGGTGTATGAGTTAACCATTTGAAGTTCTAAGTAGGAACTATTGTTTTAGGAATTGTGATAAGTAAAACCAATTTCTGTGTGTTTTTATGGTATATGAATGAGTAACCAGTTAGTGTTCAAGTAAAGAACCAATATTTTGTTTGTTAGGAATTGCAATAAGTTTAGCCAATTTCTGTGTTTTGTTAATTGCAAATACTGTATGTTTTTCTCTATTTTTAAAGAAAGTGAATTTTTTTTGCTTTTGATAATAACAGTGTGTATTTAGTATTTTTTTTTTCTTTTAATAGTAACAGATATATTTAAGTTTCTTATGCTTTGATATTAACAGTGATAATTTAGTATTTGTGTATTACTGTGTTGGAAATCTATATAGAGTGTTGATTAATTTGAGAATTCTGTTTATGTGTATTCTGTATAAGAGTTCGGTATTTTGATTTGATAGGTATTGAGTAAATTGTGAATGTTTATATTGTGCGGTGCTAGTTTGGTGTTCATAAGGGCTAAAATTATAGTTCGGTCTAAAATTGATCAGTTTTGAACTTGTTAGTTCCGGTTAGGACACATACCGTCGGAAGGTATAGCTAGTAGCTGAGGGATAATTTTATTGTTTATCATACAGTTAGTCACCCGAAAGTTAGAAAAATGTCCTTTTTAAATAAGGGTAAGAAAGAGGATCTTTTAGAACTTTTAGAAGAGTTAGGAGGACAAGCTGACGATACGCTTAGGGTCTTCGAAATTAAGAAGATCGTTACAGAAAATGAAAATTACGTCGAAGAAGACGCTAGACTCGCACTAGAGCGTATTATTGAAGATAGAAAGGAACGTGAAGAGAGACTTCGCCAAGAAGAGAGAGAAAGAGAAGACAAAATTCGTCAAGACCAACTTACTCTCGAAATAAGGAGACTGGAATAAGGAATTAATGGAGACAATAGAGCCCGAAATGTGAGGGACAGAGATGCAGACGCAACTCAGAACATTCAGCTCCTTAAAACCATACAGAAATTTGACGAGAAACGGGACGAAATGGGCCTGTATCTAATTAATTTCGAGAGAAGAGCAGAGATGGCGGGAGTCCCTAAACAAGATTGGGTGCCATATTTGTTAGGGGTACTAACCCCAGAAATTTCCAACATGATGGCCAGAGAATCGCCAGAACAGGCAAAAGATTATGACTACGTCAAAGAGATGATTCTCCAGAGATTTAGGACGAATACAGAAAAATTAAAACAACTGTTTTATCGCCATCCTAAACTCGCAGATAAGTCATGGAGGAATTATGCCCATGAGCTTAGTGGCTATTATGATGAATGGATAGCAGATTTAGAAATCACTACATTTAAGAAACTGAGAGACCTACACATAACGGAACAGATGAAGAGACGGGTACCTGCCGATATAAAAGATCATTTTTTGGAGCAGTGGATGCAGATTAATACTCCTTTAGAATTAGCGGAAAAAATCGATAAGTATGAAAGCTTACAAGACAGTTTCCGAACAAGAGAATTCCCAAAGAATCAAAAGTCCACAGATAAAATTAATAAGCCATTTAACAATAACCATAAATTTAAGAAAGAGAAGAAAGAAAAAAAAGATGTGGAAAAAGAAGCTTCTAGTGGACAAAGCAAGGAAAGAATTTTTGAGAAAAGAAAACAGCTCCGTTGTTACGAGTGTGGTTCTTATGACCATCTGAGACCACAGTGCCCTAAACTTAAAGAGACGGAAATTATCGCGGCAACAGAAACTAGTGGAGGAGACTCGAGTGGCGTGATGACTCCTTATATCAGTCAGGGAGTCGTTAATGGAAAATCTACGTCTATTCTGAGAGACACAGGAGCGAGCATTGATCTGATTCCTAAAAATTTGGTACAACCCCATAGGTACACAGGAGAGCACGTTTATGTCAGTGCACCTTTGTTAGACTCATCCGTTTGCTTACCTATAGCAGAGGTCGATTTAAAATGTGAGTGGGGCCACACCATAACTAGAGCAGCTGTCAGCAATACGGATTTCGAGCAGAAACACTATTTGTTAGGAAATAAAACGGCAGCCTTGCTTGAGAAGATCAACAGGAATGTAGAAGTTCAGGTGAAAAATGCTGTGCAAACTCGGGCCGAAAAACTAAAATTAGATAGAGAAAGACTAGACACGGGAGATGAAATAACGAAAATAGAGCAAGTGATCCCCGGAGCAGAAGCGGTAGAAGAAATCACTTCTGAAGAGAGCGCGACTATCTTGCCTCTCCAGGAGAAACAAATAATTACTCCCGACTTATTAAAGACTTCACCCGAAGAATTTAGAGTTGCACAAAGTGAGGACGAAGAATTAAAAGTAATTTTTGATAGGGCGAAAAAGAAGACGCACGAAGAAAATAAGTACGTAGTGGTAAAAGAGATGTTATTTTACCAGAAAATAAATAACGATGGAACCACTAGAAAACTGCTTATTGTGCCTCGAAAGTATCGAGAGAAATTAAAAAGACTCTGCCACGAACAAACTAATGTTCATTTAGGCGTTGCTAAGATGAAAGAATCATTAACTCAGTATTTTTACTGGCCATATTGTCACTTAGACATAAATGATTACGTGTCGGCTTGTGACAAATGTCAAAAGGGGAAATGTCCTAATGTTAAGAATAATATGAAACGTCTTAACCATGTTAATTCCCGCCGAACACCAGGCTAAGCCGAAGTTTAGTCGTAAAATTTTAAGTGTATATTATAGGTATGTTGATTAATTGTAGTTTCAGTGTAAAAATGTGACCAGAAATTAATGTGTATTCGTTTGAGTAATGTTTTTTTTATGAATTGTAACATGTAATTGTTTATAAATTTGAACGGCTCGACCATAGAAGTTGAGTTTTGCTTTAAAGGAAAATTCAGGGGAAATTCCTTTGACGTTATCATAATATAACGGTTTGGTAGTGGCAAACGCCATATGACGGTTTTATGTATGCCGTGTTGGAATGCCTCAGATAGGTTTTAATTAATGTTCAATTGTAACATTTTATGTTCTGTTTTGTTTGTTGCATAAGCCAGTAGAATGCCTCAGAAAGGTGTTGGCTAACTTTTAAATGCAAATGTGTATGTTTTTGTGTATACCTAAGAAGGTAGTAATTGGAGTCAAAATGCACTCCGTACGGTGTTTGAATACCGCAATTGGATGATTTATTGTGAAATCGATAAGTTTTGTCTGAAGAGTTGTTACGACAACAGATAAATGTAAGTGTTGTCAAAGAATCCAAGTGATTACAAGGAATGTGAGGTTTGTGAATTTTTTTTTGGATAAGGAATGAGCCAATGAGCTATTATGTTATAATTTTATGTCAGTCAGTACTGAAAAATTAGACCCTAAATCGATTGTGAATCCTATAGTAGGATAAAATGAATATTTAAATTTAGGTCACTGATGACTGTCCACTTAAATGGAAAAGATTGGATCACAGGTAATCGTGAACGAATTAAGTTCCCTGATCCAGGATTTACGGAAGGCAGAGTATTAAATTGTTTTTATGACTATAAGTGTTAAACGTATTAAAAGATAAGTAAGAAATTTAAAATTTTCATGTGTATTAGTAACCGTGATGATATGTTCTGTATGAAGTTTAGGTATCCATTTTGGATTTGTGTTTAATTTTATTTGTGTAAAGTTGTTTCATTGTAACTGTGTTTAATATCAATTTGAGAATTTATTTGTGTCATGTGATCACAATTAAGGTAAATTATGGGATCCCAGTTGAGTGATTTACTAGTTATAATGTTTTTTATGTAGTGTCATGAGTACGTATTAGTGTTTCAGGAATTTAAAGTTTTTTGATATGACATGTATTAGTATACGATTTTATTTAAAATTTTTGCCATGACTTGTTATATTATTGTGTAATTTTTATAATTTCTTTGCTACGGCATGTTCTCTTATTAGAGATTTTAAAGTGCGTAAATTTTAATTATAAATTCCTTTTGATGTGCTTTTAAAATGATACTTTGAAGTACAGTTAAAAATTTTCTTTCATGAAGGTAAAGCCAGAGTTTGATCAAAATTAACGGTCTACTCGTAATGTCAATTGGGCGTGCATTTGCCTTCGGGAAAAGTTTTATAATTGAAATTGTCCTGAGAAGGACAATGTTTTGTTCTGTTTTTTTTTGCAGGTGGAAACTTCTGCAGAAAAAAATCTGGGGAGGGGAGGAATTTAGTCTGTAATGACTTTACGCCCCTTTCACACTCGGAATTCCTGAGAGAGCCTAACGGCAAGACGTCCATTATCAATCTACCGTATTCATCGGTGACAGTCGCTTTGTCACCAAATTGTGGCAGACGCCGCGTCGCCATCGGACAATTAGGAAGCCGTCTTCTGTAAGAAATCCCCCTGCTTGCAGACAAAGCCTGTCCAGAGGATAATCACCTAGCCTTTTAGCGGAAGACGCGGAATGGTCTGAAGACGGTCTACAAAAGGGTTCAAAGGGAGCACGCTTCAACCACCCACAGAGATGGGCGAGGATATATATTCGCCACCTTGATGTAAATGGGGGCAGTTGACTTTTCCTTACAGGTGTGAACAACCCTCGTCGTCGGACGTGTGCCAGAGACGGAGAGCCTGCCGCGTTCCTCTCATGATATCCTGAACCCGCGAATTATCCTTAGATAATGTTTATTTTGTAATTATTGTATAAAGCCTATATTTAATCTAGAATGCTAATAAAGCATTTTGTAAATATTAAAGGCTGTCAGTCTTGTTTTTAGGCGAAGTCCTTACAATATGTATATATATATATATATATATATATATATATATATATATATATATATATATATATATATAAGGGTAGCCCAAATGAAACCACTAGAAAAAAAAAAGGGGGGGGGGAATATAGATCGCCTGTAACCCGTTGAGTTTCATTAATACTGCACTGAACTGATGGCTCCTTTTCAAACAGCTAATATAAATAATACAACATGCTGTGGGTTGTAGAAGAATTTTAATTAACTCTTCTCCTTTATTTTTAGGATTAATTTGCCTGAGCTCAGCGAAGAATGCTTCTGAAAACAAACTCTTTGACTGATTTGTCATCTTTCAAGAATACACTAGCATTTTTCTTTCTTTTCCCTTGTCTCAGAACCAGGTTACCGAGCCAGCCCATTTTAGCTTAAATAAAATATTCAGCTATCAATGAAAAAGTTTATCTTAAAGCAGACAGAAGACAGCTATGAAATTTGAAATGAATCCATCTTCCACTTACTGATGAAATGCATAGTGATGTATCACGAAAAAATGGCTATAGTTCCAATTCTCAACCATTCATATTTTTGTCACTTTTACAAACGATATCGGACTACATCTGGCAACCTTTAAATCTTATTTTTACTTGAGGAATGAAAAATACATGGTGTCTTTTCCTCACATGATCGCCAAAAATTAGTGCAAACCTAAAATAAATCGCCTATTGGTCGCTAAATTGATACTTCAGCTTTTAAAATGCGCATACCGCAGTAACACCTGGACCGATTTAAGAGAAATTTATTTTATTCTCCTTCTACTTATCGATAAGAGGTGTGGTGTTCAAGGCCGTTTGTGGTACAATCTCAGAATTCAAATACTGTATTGATAAAATGTTCTAAATGATGAGCAAAGATTACAGTAGAAAAGATTACAGTACACTTGATGAAAATGACTCTAAAACCTTGATGATGAAACAACCACTGCTACTGAAAAATAAAGACAATCAAGCTAGACAGGCAATTAAGCTAGAAAGACAATCAAGCTAGACAGGCAATCAGCTAATCTGTATGATAAAAACACGGTGAGGACATGCAAATGAGAAAGCAACTGTGTTACTGAAGTCATAGAAAGTTTAAAATTACCCACAAGTGCCGGTAAAGTGTTCTAAGCATATTCAAGTTACGTAGAGTTGAATACATAAATCAAGTAAGCTCTAGAGCAGTGGTTCCCAACCTTTTTCAGCTGATGACCCATCTTCCCTTATCGGAATACCTCCACGGTCCATCGGTCCATGGTGGAGTAAAAACCTTATTTGTATCGTATCCCTTCCTTATGTTAATTTACCATCAATATTGCAAATATATATATATATATATATATATATATATATATATATATATATATATATGCTTTTTTGAAGATACAGATTGATTATTGATAAACAATTTGTGTTCCTTATTTGAAAATGGTTGACAAAATATAAGCACTTTGTAGAAAAACAGTTATTTATTTAACAATAGATATATGTTTGCAATATATGCAACAAGTGGTTTCATACTCACTAACAAGTGTTCCTAGGTGAAGATAAAAACTACAATTATAAAAGTACACAAAGACCATTTTAATAGTCTTAGGATCGAGTCGCGACCCACCTGTAACCCTTCCGCGACCCACCGGTTGGGAACCGCTGCTTTAGAGTAATTTCTTTAAAAAATGTTGTTAGAAAATTTTCCAAACATTTAAATTAAGTAAAACCGGTCATAACTTTAAGAGTAAGAATGACGGGAAAAAAAATACAAAACCTCAAAA